>DWRA01001140.1:0-18491 GCA_018250295.1 Spathilepia clonius | reverse complement strand
ATCTATTCTGTTACCATCGATCGTTTGTACCTACTCATTTTCAGGCAATAAAAGATTTGATTTGATTTGATTTTACGTAAAACCTAACATTTACTAAGAGAATGATGGTAAAAGTTCGAAATAAACGAAGAAGTCTAATGATTTCGTAGTTTTACCCTTAAGAGTTGGTAACTCTTAGATTTTACTGATAAATCTGATTAAGGTTCACATTAGTCTGAACGTTTACATTAACATATGTGATATTACTATCGCTTTGAATAATTAGAAGAGCGACTCTGTAATATCCAAATTCATATTTTAAAAAAAAGAAATTATATTATTCAAAATATATACAGAGCTATTTACGATGCTAAAGGAATAAAAACAGTAACAGGAGGTCACTACTGGGAGCCCCTCTAGAGCCGTTAAACCTATTTCAACAAAACTTTGCATACATTAATGTTTAGGTGGAGTTTGCATAAAAATCTACTTCTATAAAAGATTAATTATAATATCATAAAGAGAAATCAAGTATTATATTTTTGTATAAACAACATACGAGTAAACCTAATAAAGATACAAATAAAAATACGCTAAAATAACGAAGAAAATAAATTTCATATTACGGACGATATCAGCACGGGATGATCACGTCATAATATGCTTAACCTTAAATCAGTGCATACAGTTATATAAAAAATGATATATTAAAACGTACCGTTAAAAGCATTTACTGATAATTAAACGGTAGAATGTTGATTCATCGCTAATGAACGATGTAGACGATAGTTATTTACTAGTTAAGATTAATTGAACTAAATTCCACAATACACTTTGTTTATTTACAGTCATTTTGTCGCTGTTAGTATAACACACGTTTAATCGGCACCTACGTATATTCGAATGCAGTTATAGTCTAGTGGTTGACACCCGGACTCTGAATCAGGGGGTCCGGGATTGAAATATCCAAAAGTTTTATGCGTATTAGAAATTATTATCACGGCGCAGGGAAACATTCGGAAGAAATCTACACGTCTGTAGATGTAAAGAGTTTTCAAAGGTGTGAATACGCACTTGGTACGACGCGGTAGACTGCGGCTTAGACCTCTTTAATTTTCAGTAGCGCAGTGTCCAGCAGTGGGATAGTAATGGCTTGACGACAAAGTTACAAAACAGGGTTATACGAATACGAACCAATTCGCAAAACAAAGCGAAATTCTACAATTGTTTTCGCGCAGATGTGGTGGGAATCAGAATAGAATTGCTAATTTTGTTCTATGTTAATTCAAAGCTAAATATACAGTAATAGATAAGCCTACTCTGTATGTTAATTTTATAATAATAAATATAAATAAATTCAAAAACATTGCTAACTTTAGATTAATAGTGTTTTAACAGTAAAAGGCACTAAAGGAACTTAAAGGTTAAGAGATTAAAATGATTATTAAGTCTAGTTTGTAAATAACCAGACAGAGTTAACTCTTTTTAGATTTTCTAAAGAGAAACAGCATAATGTCTATACTAAAATCATAATGAAATATTAACAACCTTGATAAGAATAAGGCCTACTTTGTGTTAAAATGGCCCGAGAGAATTAAAAGTAATTTTAATGAAATATTGAGGCGATTATTAACAATGACATATAAAATTTTAAGAGCATAAATAACTATTCATAGATATATTTAATAAGACATGCTTCAAGAAAATGTATACTATGTATTAGAGAATAAATATGTGATATAAATTATTCTGATAACGAACACATTTTACAAAATTCCGTTCCGTATAATAACACCCAGCCAAAAGAAGATTTCTTTAAATTTATGTACCAAATATTATTGCCTTAAAGTCAATATTAACCCCATAGCTAGTTTTATGGGTTGTCGTTACTTTAACCAAAAAGTATAGTGGCTCGCGAACCTGTCGCTATTAACTCTTAACGAATTGACGATAATTATACGCTCATCTTAAAATGTTAATTTAACGTAACATCAACTTGTAACTTAAGAGTCGATTAATTACAAATTGGAAACCTGTTATTAATTAACAAGATATTTATATATCTACGCGTAAGTTTGAAGTTTCTCACTAAAATTACTGTATAACTATTTTAAGCTTGGTTTACCTTTCAAAATTCGTATCTAACTTTGAAAACAATGCTTTCTCGCGTAAAGAGAGTATTATAATAAACTGTAACTTTTATTTTAGAACACATTTTAAACATAACGGAGGAGGGAAGTATAATGGAAATGGTAGAGTACATAAAAGAGTAGACGTGAGTGAAGCCGGAAGCTCATCTAGTGGTGAAATATATTACAATTTTCATTTCAGGTTTCGAACGAACTACATGAATTCCCAGCAGCGGAACCCAATTCCACACTTTTGGAGTGTGTTGGGGAAAATCTCACGCTTTGTAAACCCGAACCGTGAGAGATTTTAATTTGATTTCGATGACTTTTATACGATTTTTTGCTAAATACATACGAATTTTCGTGAAATAACGGAAATGGAGATGCGAAATAGATACAACAAAATCTACAAGTAGTGTCGCTGCCATCTTTTTCATACCACTGCTGGGTACTTTCTTTCGACTCTTGTATGCAGCTCCGATACGGATTAGCAGAGACATTTCTTAATTCTGAAGAATATTTTAACTTTCAATCAGCAAAGACTTTCTTGCGTCCGCAAGTTGTCCTGTAAAATGTAAAAAAAGGACTAGGTCTAACAGATTTCGCAGGCCTAATCTAGTACCTCGCTCACAAAATATTGTTTGGCCTTGCGATTTTATATTCCTTTCCTATATTCCTTGCGGGTTCAAAATATTTCTTATATTCCTAGCTAAAGTGCGACACTAGTAAAAAAATGTCTCCATGTGGGAAATAGACTACGTATATTAAATTAAAGAATAATATTACCCGTTTTTGCAGGACGAAAACTACCTACAAATGCGACTCAAGTGACACTTCGGACAAATCCCTAAATATACCTAAATGTTTCGTTTGTAAAAATAGAAATGGTCGTAGGACAACCCCGATAAACAAGCGGCCCCGACAAACACGACTCAAGTGACACTTCAGACAAAAAGATAAATATACGTGAATTTTTAGTTTGTAGAAATAGAAACACTTGAAAGCGACTTGACTAAGCCTGAAGTTTTCAGACAGGCCATAGAGCGTTGTATCATAGACTTATAATTTTTATCCGGTACGGTCGTAATTATGATAATTATGAAGTAAAAATGACGCGACAATAGTTGAGGCAAAAGTTAGAGAACGTCTTTATATTTAAATAAATAGTTTTCGTATGTTTGTTTAAGCAAAACTTGGAAAAATAATCGACAAACTGACAATTTTTTTTCACAAAACTGCATTTTTGTGTAAGCGTGTTTTACTAACTTTTTGTTCCGAATATTTTCTATTCCGCTACATAAAAACAAATCCACATGTTTGTTCAATTACACCAGATCGTCAGGCGAATTCGCCTACCCGCCGAATGAGCCTACCAACCCAGTGAAAACACCTAGTCGTTCCACAACTGAGTTTGCCGTAGAGATTCGACCATCAACTATTCCAGAACCTTCGGTAAGTGACAGTCGAGCGAATTTCTTTGAAGGCGGTAGTCAACAGTACTCTTGGTAAGTTAAAGTGCTTCACCATGGATTGCAGTCGACTAGATGTAAATAACTTTTGGAGTGAGCCACCTTCAGCAGACGAAGTAATTTGCCGGAGACGATAAACTACCCGTAACAGAGTCCTAAGAGTTATAAGCCGGTTGTGACAATTGTACTTCCGCGTTCGAATCATAAACGCTGTTACTTTTAACACATTAGCCTTCATCGTTTTGTTTGCAGATATATAACATATTCCAAACGTCAGATCATCCTGTGTTTGCGCAGTTGTGGCAATGAAAACATATGGCCAAACTTTATTTGCATGGGTCGAAGTTCTATAAACCATGGGAGCTGTATATTTTCTTCATATTATGTATTTCTTTATACAATTTAAATGTAAATTGATTGAAGTGTTTGTGTCAATAAAATGATATAGTCAATTAAAAAACGATTGTTTTTAAACTTTACGCTGTTGTGGTCTTGGATGAAGTTTTATGAGCAATTTGGTTTGGAATGGGATGAAACGAAATCGTGAAGTTATATTGAGAGACAGCGTTGATGGACCTGTCTTTAAAAACGTTGGAACTTAAAATGCAATTAAACGAAAAATGCTACAATGGCGAACATGTTATTAATGTTTGTTTTGACAACAACAGATATAAACTTATATGTTATTATTATTTTGTTGATCACGGCCATAGACTATGCCTCACCACAGATTTCTTGCTGACTTTTTTAAGAAAACTAGCATACAGTTCAACTGATGGTAAGTGCTCCCGCTCATGGACATCTGCAATCAACCTCTGTTAAGATTAAAGTCGTACCTGAGGTAACAGATGCTATCTCAGAGGAATAAGTTGCAACGCCTCGGATAAATATGTTTTCCTAATCACATTCTTCAAACAAGAATACAGCAGCGCTTAACTATCGTGATAAGGCAGAAACAGATGTGGTGGTGTTGCCTGCGGAGTCGAACCACAAAAGTTCCACCTCCTTTAAACCTCAAAGTAACCTCATACCACATCCACAAAAAATATAATGTTTTCTTTCAACATTTTCATATTAAATTCGGTACAAAAATGTATATAATTTTTCATATGAACAGCAAAATTATACAATAACCATCATAAAACTACTAGTATTATCAAAAAGAACCTCAAAGCAACGGCAATACGAATAAATAAAATAATTATTATAGTCGAATTAATGAAGTCAGTATAACTTCCGTATTAAATGCGTGTTAATTACCAATGGAGACGTATATAATATTAAATAGACAAGCATTGTTATTTGTAATGTTTATGAATATTTAAAACTGCAATTCCGCGTGGTTGTGCGTGCAATGATTACATGACTATCAATACTATTTATTTCTTTGTGCGTATTATTATTTGCTTGTATATTATATTTAACATATAAATATATGTCCAATAAAAACTAAGCGCTCTTTTTCGTTGCAACCAGCCCAAATTTATTTATATTTGATCATCGCATGGGTATAAAAGTCGTGAGACCATAATTATAATGCTCAACTTATGATAACAATGCGAAATGCTTACACACACTTGTGTAGGTAAAATTAATCTTCAAAACTAAGCAGCTTCGGACGCTGTCGAGAGATGCATGGATGATCGCTTGTACTTAAACTTCAGGCGCATTGTGTTTCGGTAGCACATTAAGTTGTCAGTCCCAACCGTTATCATTGTATAGCACGTGTTGTACAATAAGGTTCATAGTCATAAACCTTGTTCTGGGTGGTTTGGGAACATCTAACATACATTGGCCTCTAAATCGTACTTCCATCTGTCCCCTTCAAAACACCGTGATTTAGTATACTCCAGAAGTCTTCGATTGTGTGGCCGGTATTAATCATGAATAAAAGGCTACAGCCAATAATAGAGCTTTAAGATCGCGGAAATTGAAAAGCAAGCGAAGAAATGTTTAAAACTGCCATTTCAATTACTCCCCATCGGAAAATTCTTGGTGAGTCCTCTTCCAGTCGACAAATGAAAAATGTTGTTGAAGAAAAATAAAAAAATGTTACTCTCGAAATGAAAGTCTGTTTGCATCCGCACTGGATTACAAAGGATTATCTAGTCCTCGAATTTTAGAATTGGATTCGCCAATCCAGGAATTCCAATAGTTCGTTCACGAAACGGTCGTTTTTAAGCGAATATATTTTCTTTTCGTGTCATGTACAGAATTTTTAATATATATGTCGCCGCAGTGACGCTTACGAGTTGATTTTGAGAAAATTACATAAAGCGCTTCACGTCACTTGCTTTAATAGCGAAGGAAAACATCGAAAGGAAACCCGTGTAGATTTCAAAAGCTGAGAGTTCTTAAAAAGTTTTCAAAGGTGTGTGAAGTTTATTAACTGGACCAGGGCAGTAGACCATGGTCACACCCCATCTAGTTCTGAGAAGCGATCAGTAACCAGCGGTGGACTAGAAATCTTCAAAGCAGAACACAGCGTCGTTTAACACTTCTTTTATTTATATATTAATACGTGAAGTAAAAACTTTGTACCCCTTTTTACATGTACGTATACGCTTGTAAATGCGTCTTTGTGATTAGAATCTATGGTAAAATAGTAATTGATTAATATTGTTTAACTTTAATAATTAATGCTATTCATGTATAGTCTTATTGAATGTCAAACATAACTTGAGTGAAAATCAAGTTTAGGTTTCATTTGATAACGGTCGAATTGCGACCACTACGACGGGCTACTAGTTAAGCATAAATTGGTGTGACGGTGGGGCCTCCTGAGTCGAACCACAAAAGGTTGTACCACTTTATTATTTAATTTCAATTTCGCAGCAAAGAAGCCAAACAAGGCTAATAAGAACTACCGTTCAAATGAAATGGCAATCCATCTTTCTGCGCCACTAATTTATTTTCTGTCGTCAAAAGACACTTGGGTGCAAGATGTTTTGTGGAAACAGCATGTTTTTAAAAGGCAGCTGAAATGTTTTCGCCGCTCTCCTCTTGTCGGTCTCATTTTTCTTTTAGGAGAACCACCTAGCTAGTGTAATTTTTGTTGAAAGAACAAAACAGAGGGAGTAACAATTTTATTAGAGTGAAAATTTGAAATAGTGCTTTATAGCGAAATGAATTTCCTCATTTTAGCTTTGGCAACGTGTTTCATGCATATATATATTTTTATTATTAGTAGGAGTTTGTACCATATGTGGATGTACATAAGTATATATTTTTTCACATCAAATAGAAATAACAAAATCGCATACAGCCGGATGTTAAATGGTCACTGCAGTCCAAGAATATCTTATACATGTTTCAGAAACTGAGTCCTATAGGACTAAGTAGGTGATATATCCATATCTACCTTACCACACTCTTCAGACTAGTGCATGGCAGGTTGAACTACTATTGTACGTTAGAAATAGTTACGGCTGTGGTTTACCGCAGTCGAACCACGGAGGACCACCACCTGCCACCTAAGCCTCTATTTCCAAACAGTATTTAAAATTACTTTTCTCTTTCTATCCGAAAATATTAGTACGTAAGAGGTTTCAACTAAGCAAGGTTTTCGTGGAAAAACGGAAAAATTCTCAAAGTTTCAGGATATGTTTCAGTTCTAAAATATGTAGCACTTTTAGAAAAATTCAAACATTGTGCACGCAAGCAGTAAAAGTAAAGTAAACGTTAGTTTTTACTACTTGTCGTGTTTCTTCCTAACTTCAGTAACTTTTTAGCTTCCACCTATGACAACTTTTAGCACTTAGAACAAAAGTTGTTTAATACCAAAACTTGGCTCGTATTTTGCAAGTAGAGAACTTGTATGAGCATACAAGCATCGATCGGTTAAGTATGCTAGGCTTTTAATACGATCATAATCATTTAATTTTGCAGGTAGCATTTACTATTCCACTGTTGGGCTCGGGTCTCCTCTCGCAGCGAGAAGAATTTAGACCATAGTACAGCGCGCTGGCCAAGTGCGAAGTAGTAGATTTCACACCTTTAAGAACTTTTATTATAGAACTCTCAGGCGTATAGGTTTCCTCGCGATGTTTTCATCTATAATCAACCCCAAATATTACAAGAGTCCTATCTGAGATCGGCCACCGATTGCGTTGCTACCCCTACAAACTAATTTGTAACTAATGATGTAGATATGTTCATGTCTTCCTCACCACACTCTTCAAACCAGAACACAGCAAAGCTTAACACTGCTGTTATTAAAACTGATCTTACTTACTTTTATCGCGATTTCTAGTATCCTCTTTTAAACATTAAGGCTGTACACATCAAATTTCTTTCTACATTAATTCATTCACACACTCAAAACGATCCAATTCTTAGGAAGTACTTCAACTCACTGGGATTTTAACCAAAAATACCCACACGTTAAATAAGATATCATTAAAGCTTAACAATTTCACGGAACAAAATCCTCTTAGCGCTCACATAGCTGAAATCGTACCAAAACAGCGAAACACACTCCATTTGGATTGCTCTTGAAATTGTCTCACCATATAAGAGGAAGCTAGAAGTGATGAGAAATTTTTTCCATCCGGAATTTTAGCTAATTTGATGCTCTATTCCGTAATGTTTGTTACTCCGAAAAATAACATTAATTCTAGCGCTTTCTATGGGACCTGTCAAGTGACCAGCCCAGTGCTTAGTTTGCTTTTTTTATATGATTTTTTTCTAAAGGTTATTCTTGCTTTATTTTCATCGATCAGATCATTGAGTCTTCGCACAAGTACAGGATGCAGGACAGCTGTAGGATAAACATGGTTTGATGATTGTAGTTACAAGAAGAGTTGGGTTGTACTACTGGCCAGAGGTAAATCTAAATGATCAGTTTAGGCCTTTTTCTGTGTGCCGACATTCTCATGTCTGTATGTGTACAATACAAACACGTTACGGATAATTTAAGAGAGGTAGAGACAGAGAAATTATGTCCACATAGAACCATATTTATAATATAAAATTTGAAAATGAACATATTAAATATTACGCTTTGTGACCGTTACTCGCTTGTGGTATGACCATTTCTTGTATGTGTACATTGTTCTTAGAGGTGAAGTACAAATAGTAAAATTTGAATAAGAAAATACTCGTAGAAAATTACTACTTAAAGCCTTTCTAAACAATACTGTATTGTATGAAAAAAGAAGTTATGAAGATTAAGAGACTCTTGTTTTAATCAGCGAACAATTCTTAGTCAAGGTTTCAGTTGTTCAATCTTTAGTAGGTACTTTGTTTATAAAATTTAAGTAGCAAACGAGCACAAAGTAACTAAATCAGTCTAAGTGTTCACTGGTGTTCATCTGTAATCAACCCTACACAGGACTGAAGTTGTACCTCCGAACTGAATACAGAATACGGAATTAGAATGACTCGTATATTTGAAAAAAAAAACAGTTTTATAAATTTGTTTTATCAATAAGAACTAGATGTTGCAGTGCTGCTGTAGATAAAATGTAACTAATTATTGTAAAATGGTAATACAATCTTGTTCACGTAAACATCTTCACTGAGATTGCTCCACCCGACGAAGAAGGGTCTATATCGAATTAAAGAGGTTTTCTTAAACTCAGAAGTAGCAAACGATCATGGAGTCAACGATTATCAAGCTCAGATCAAATTAGAGTGTCCTGCCTGAGATTGGCCACAGATGCATTGCTGGCCATGAGAACAAAGTTTTTTTTACATCGGGTTGAGTAGTGCCTCTGGGAATGGATATTATTAATACGACTAAAATCTTCCGAATTAGTTTATGCACCTTCGCTTGTGATCTTGCATATCAAATGACATACATATACGAACCGTGACGGTGTAGCCACCGGAGTCGAAACACAAAAGTATCTACCACCTACAAAAGCACACCTTAATTTTCAGCTGTTTAATCTGCTATGCCATAATTGTTTTTACAGACGAATTATCTCTGCATGATACCCTAAATTTTATGCAAGATTAAAGTTATTTTAACAATCCAAGGAATCGACGTAAAATTATTAAAGCAAAAATATAGTGTGTTTGAGAGAGAAATTGTCAAATTCGCAATTTATGTATTATATTACTCAAAGAAATTAGAATTACGAATACACGGATATTAAATTAATTTGTTAAAATTTATTCATTTAGCTCATATTAATTTTAAATCATTTAGTATGCGTTCACAGTCTGAATAGGTACTTAAAATTTCAATTACACTTTATTTATTGCGCAAAAAATGTTTTATGTTTACTTTTTATCACTTAATCTCAATGGAAAAGTCAAACAAATTATGCAATAAATAAAATTATGAATATGTGTCCCACGAATTATATATTATTTTATTATAATTACAAATTGTTTGTTTCTACCTTTTGAATAATCATGAATTCAGCAATTAATGATTTCGAATGTTGCCAAATAATTCGTGTATTTACATTATCTTCTAATAGTCTTTATTATTTTAAAGAGTACAGCCCTTTTTATGTCTTGCTGGGAGACATGAGTCTCCTCTCAGATGAATTCGTATACACATCTACAGACATAGAGCGTATCAGACGCGTGCCGTCACAGACATAATATTGTAGTATACTTCTATACAAAGCATATTTACGTATTTGTATCTATCGTAACACAGACGCGGAGACAAGAGCCTGTCAAAATATTGTATAAAAAATATGATTCTGTATGCTACGGCCAGTATCTGACAATGTCTGAAGATACATGTTAGCGGCGCCTAATCGATCGGATCGAATTTAAATAACTTCTTTATTTTACATTTTAAAGCAAGGCATTAATTGTTAAGACGCACTTATTTCACCAATTTACAGGCGCACACGCCTGGGACATGAATATTTAACCATCAGAACAAAACGAATTGAATTCAACTAGACTAGTAGACTGCTTTAACCTTTTTGTGAGTAAAATTATGTACAAGCGTTAAAATTATAAATATTAGGCGTGAGATCTTTTAAACTACTCATTATACTTAATTCTTTGGACCTCTAATTTGAAAACAAATATGATTATTTTACATATATTGTACCTGGAATCTGGAGAAATGAATTCCTCGTGTATTTTTACAACCTTACAAACACATTTCCATATAGATCTAAAATCGACTACAGTGTCGTTGCTACTTCTGAGGACTAAGTCGGAGCGGCGAAAAAGTTGATCTGTCTTGCCACACCCATCCAACCAGAACTCAGTAGTGCTACACTACTGGAATATATCAGAAATAGCTGCGGCGTCGGCGATGGTTATTTACCTTTTAGATAATTATATTTGTATTAGACAAATGAATAAAATTAAAGTATTTTTGTAGCGTCAAAATAATAGCTTTGAATGAATATGAAAGCATATACTGTAATACGTAGGGTACCTATAAAATACATATTTTTTTTTCTTTCTGGCTTTTTAGCCAATCAATGAAACGGCTGGACCGATTTCCATGTGAGTTTCACTGGCAGCTAGCTGATGTAATAAGGACTAAGTTAGCTTAAAAAATCAGCTATTAAAAAAAGCGGTTATATGTATGCCATGTCAGATTTTTTAAACGCAAATAAAACCGCGGGGTGCATCTACTTATTATTAAATAAATATTTTGTGTATCGTGAGCACCTTACTGGACTCGTGTCGTCAGGAATGTTACTGAAATTCAGTTTTATAGACTCAATATTCCACGCTCAGTAACTCAGTACAGTAATGGCAGTGTAGAATTCATGTCCTATTAATATCTACTTAAATAGGAAATTATAAAATTTAAGTTTTCATTGACTATTTTCAATTAATTGACCAAAATTATTGAAAATTTATGTTTTCCGTACCGTAATTAATATAAGAATTTTTAATCATTTTTTTCTTTTGCTTTATACATATTATTCTATTATCTACACAAATACTTTACTACTATTTAACTGTTTACATTATAAAGTGTAATATTCAAATTGTAGCGGCTACTCGCGAGTTCTCCAAGCATAACGTTAGCCATCATGTAATGATTTAAATATTAATTATTAATCTTGCTTTGTTACAGTTACTGTTTATATTCTTCAAATACTTACAATTGCTTACTTACACAGTTTTTTTGTGTTCATTAATCTGGGATTTATAAATGCCTCTTATAGCCAGACGATTTATTATCTTCCGTATATATTTGGTCATAAATAATATACGGTGTGCTATTTTGCAATATATTCACGAATGACATTTTTAGATTTTTACGCAAAATTTTACAATATTTTCGGAGTAAAAATTACCACATGTCATTCTAGTAGACAGTAGCCAAAAGTTTTTTTATTATATTAAAATAGCAAACGGCCTTACAAAGTGGTCACTGACGCCTATGGACGTCCGTAACCAACTCCATATAGGACAGGGGTTTTGAAACCGATCAGACGTGATGCCACTCCTGAGGACTAAAATGGTCGATGCGCCTCACTTATATGCTTCAATTTATTTATACGAATATAAATTTTATAACAGAACACCGCATGTATTGACCAATAAAAGCCTGATAAACTAATCAACATAATAATGAACCTTGCCGAAGCTACGAGCTACGAATCCTGAACAAATATTTTTCCAAGAGAAAATCGAATCAGCGACATCGAGCGACGGGCGTCAAATGAGTTATGTTCATACTGTTAATCTTATTAAATTATTTTATTTTGATCCCACTATCTTGCTAAGATTACTGCCCACTGTTGGGCATGGGTTGTCCACTCATTAATTTTAACTGTAATTTTTAGAATACTGTAGTATCAATTGATTGATATTCATTGACATAAAATTGTAGTTAATTAATTATTTTTAAATGAGATCTAAATTAATTACAGAAATCTGGCGAATACCTATTGATAAAAAATCCGCGATTAGTCTGCGCGATGCGAAATTAAATAATACTGAAAAAATATGACGTCCACAGAAATAAAATACGAATCCGCTGGAATACAAAAACGCTTCGAATAATAAAAAAAGTTGAGACAAAAACTTACGTGGTCGGTCTGTCCAGCGGCGAATTGCACTAAAATATCTCTTCTCTTTTTAAAACACTTACACAAACACGAAATTGCTGAATCCACTGTCACCATTAATTCATAATCCACACCGCGACGAAAATAGTGCGATCAACCAATCGGATTTTTACGGGAGATGATATTAAAATCGAGACGCCACACGCACTCACGACGACGTCTCGGCCGCGACTGGCAGCCAGGGCGCTCGCTTGCGAAAACGCGGGAAACGGCGAAGAAAACGCGCGAAATTATTTTTTATCTGTGCACATTCGCGCCGTTTTTCACGTTTTGTAACGTCGTTTTGTTCCTGCCTATTCTGCCTGTAGATTTCGTTCTGAAATAAAGATATAAAATTTTCTGGTACGCAATAAAATGAAAGAGAAATTTTCACGCTTAATAAAATATGAGCACGTTTTACATTTAAATAGATTCGTATGTTTGTATTAAATCCTCATCAACTTATTTCTTCCCTTTTATACCTATTACCTGAATAGAAGTAAATTATTTCGAATTGTTATCATGATGCCGTCCGTATGTACTTAAGTTTTTGATGTATATGTATCACAACGCTATTAAAACTATAAAAATTGGAAACTGCAATGTTTGTAGGAATCATAATATTTAATTTGAAAAATAAGTTTCTTGTCTTTGTGATTACTTTACAGTGTTCAGTTATGATCGCTAGGTCAGCAGTTTAATCAATGCTAGCTAAATTAAATGCTGGGTTGAAGTTTAAAGTTACAGCAAAGGCAAAAAAAGTACTTGAGGTCCCTAAAATATTACGACATTCTTGAATCGAGGGAGAGAACATCTGAATAATATATTAAAACAGAACGATTTCAAATTTATTTTCCCTAATACTGGCCAAAACTTCTTTTGCCTCATTTTAATAATAATGACATGCTTGATGATTCTCCTCATTCCAAATTTAAATTTAAGTACATTTTTAAACATCGTCGTTATTTCTTGCTTTGTACATTTTGTATATTAAGCGTTGCTATAGCTTCGTTAAGATGGCTCCAAAGCAGTGTAGTAAAGGCAATTCTTTTTTTAAATGTATTGATAACTGCTAGTGTTACTATACTAAAGCGGTCTACCTTTTTAAGTATTATTTAGTAAATGCTTGAGTTTTACCATTGAACAATTGAGATTAGCGTTCTTAAGGGGCACATTTTCAAAAATCATTGTAAATATTATAAGGAATATGGATTGTATAATCTTAATTGTTTTTAAATAGTCGTATTGTGGGAAATAATTAAATAACAAGCTACTACAACTTAATTTTATTTAAAGGTTTTCGTATTATATTTTTAAATCAGCCAATTCGTACGTTTTTGCTAATTTAGCCTTGGAAAAAAACTACGAAAATAGAAATTCGCCAACGGATATAGATAGATCGATAACTTATTAATCTGATCAATTATACTGAGTCGAAATATAAAATAAAATAAAACTTTCCAATTTTAAAATATAAAAAAGTAAATAAAACCTGGGCGCCAGTGTGCCTAATGTTACGTGATCATAATTATTTTAAACGCATACAGTAATTATTACACTCAGTAATAATTACACCATTCTTAACAAATTAATTGATGTTTTGTTTAATTATAAATACAGTAGCATTTACCTATTCTTATAATCAATTTTAATCATTTTCCATTCCCTAAATCAGTCTCTGTTTTATCTTTACGAATGCCAATTTTAGTTTTTCTTGTCGATAAGTAAAAGGTCATAAAACGATTATTATTATATTTTTACTAAAAATACAACATGTTTCTGAAATTTGAAATTACCTTACACCTGGTTAGGAAAATAGTTTATTTTTGGTCAATTTTACTTTTACTATTTTTTTTTAATTTTACAGATACAATTTACCAGCACGGCCTTACTCCCTGTATTTATGTATTTGTTCAACTACGCCAAGATGAAAATTTTAACCCATACAGTATCGATCTCACAGTGGCAGAACAGAACGAAATTATAAGGGTTCCTTGGTATTTGGAACCCAGAAAAGAGTTGTGTTCAAAAAAGAGGCACAACATTTTTGATTTAGTATTAATATTTAGATTACAGTAATGAAATGAGTCTTGTTACTTAAAAGAAATAAATAATTTTAATTACAAATTTTTAAACGAAAACAATTAGTCGAAACTGGAAACATTGTTAATAGTGTTCTGCCTTGAAATACCAAAACAATTACTACAAAACGCAGATAGATCTTTTGACATTGAAAAGTCGTAAGGAAACCGCATGACAGAATTCACACTTATTTTATCAAGGGAACAGATGCTATTTTGATTTTGCTAGTTACGTCGCGCGAATTTACTCCATCTTTTATAAAAAGACCTTAAATATATCTACAGCCAAAATCATATTATTATGCAAGGTTTTGGCAGGTCCGTGTCTGCGAGGTCGCGTTACGGAAGATATAATTACGCCTATACAATTTGTATACAACGATATGTTTTTGTTTTGTCATGGGCCGTGTTTGACACTTACAATGTCTGTAAATGCACTATTAAATAATATAGATACGTACTGTGTTACTATGTGTATCAGTTCGAAAGTGGTATAGAAACCTTTGTGGTTAACCTGTGGTGGCATTACCCTGATTTCTATTTCTGTGTCAGTAATGTTCAGCGCTGCTAGATTTTGTATATTATCATTTTTGAAATGACAGACACACACATGTATTTTATTTATTCGTAACCTAATACCAAAGTGCTGTTAAAATAGACGTAAAACATTGATGGTCGATCTCCTACATATTTTCAACAACATAAAAAATATATTTAGAAATACCTTTAGGCCAGAACACACTTTAT
Source organism: Spathilepia clonius (assembly GCA_018250295.1). Taxonomy (NCBI): domain Eukaryota; kingdom Metazoa; phylum Arthropoda; class Insecta; order Lepidoptera; family Hesperiidae; genus Spathilepia; species Spathilepia clonius. The sequence goes on along the minus strand of DWRA01001140.1, from coordinate 3,093 downwards.
TACAGACTTCCAATTACTCGCTGCCCATGTCTCCGCTTGCATTGACTACATGCTCATTGCATCCCCTTACCCTGTGACAGGCGGTAAATAGGAGTGGTTTATACTCGATATCTTGATCGAGAAAACTAAGGTTTAAACCCAGGCATGCATATCAATTTTTTAAAAAGTTATGTACATTTTAGAAATTAATAAATACCTACCGTAACTTATACCTCTTTAGAGCTCTTTTAAAAAATCCTAAAAGTGTGTATTTATTTTTAGACACATCACTAATAAATACACGTCACATCCCTAACTATCATACAAACAGTTGGAGGTTATTTTTTCGTGCGCTTTAGTGTATGGAAAAATGGTGAGATTAGTGAATCGTAGTTTGTTTTGATGCGTAATAATAGTTGCTATTATTATTTATTCGTTTATTTATGGAAAGTCCACCATTGCGGAAAGTCCACCATTCCGCACTTGGCCAGCGCGGTGGTCTATGTACTAAACCTCTTTTACTGCGAGAGAAGATCCGTGCTCAGCAAAGGATGTTGCGCGCGCAATGTTTTTAAAATCTTCAAATGTATGTTAAAACTTTGAAAAATAATTTGTTTACTCGTTAAAATAAAATTTATATTTTGAAATAGGTTTATAATTAACTTTAGCATTTTAAGAGATGGTACATACTTACGAAAACGAATTCATCAACCCTGAACACTATAAAGATATTTTGTTTAGATAGGGTTTAGCTATGGTATAGGTAGCATCAAATTTCGTAATATTATTACGCATGCATTAAGAAATGCATTAAGTATTCTTATAGAAGATGTAGTAAAAAAATTGTTACTAGATTTGACCTATACATCTTAATATAGGAAGTGAATAAAAATAAAAATTTTAAACGGATCAACGATTCTCAAATTATAAGCGTACAAACTTATCGGCAGTGACTTCAAAATTTATTATTCAATTAATTCTTTACATACATATTGAAAATAAATACTTTAATAAAAGTTATGATGTGAATTTGAATACAAGCAACCATTTATGCTTTATTTGACATTCTATTACTCAAAGAAGTGGTGAAATAATTCCTAAAGCGACGTGTTAATGTATTCAGTAGGTACGGCAAAGGAAATCACTTTATATCTCACAATATAACCCAATTTTCAGTGAAAATGTAATTCTGCTTCATATTTATTCACCTGCTCCAATGATCAAGTCGTTTCGAACCATAGTGTTAATAAGCGATAGAAATGTCATATATTTTATGTATTGTTTTTATTTTTTTATTTTAATTTCACGCCCGCTGTAAATAAAACATAGTTATCTATAATGGTATAATTTTATATAGATAATCTATTAATCTGGTACGTCGACATTGTAAACTATATTATTCGATGTAATTATAGTCATTTCTTAGCCAATTTACATAAACCGAACGCATGAAAATCGTTAAAAGTCTTTGAGTTTATCGAACTCAAGAAGACAGATACAGGTGTTGGGGATTTTTATAACATTTATAGACAAATGCCTAATAATATGGTGATTATGGACAAGTTTCGTATAAATAATTTTCTTTCGTTTCTTATGAAAACGTTCGCCTTATTGCCACGCGTGTGATAGCAATGTCATTTCTATAAAGTGTTAGCTCTATGTTTTACGAAATTGGTTATACTTTCTGACATTTTCATTAGCTGTTCTGCCTTTACAACTTATAGATTGAATTTATTTGAATGTTAATAACTTTATTTTCTTTTTTGTATATAATATATCCGAATACTGAAATTTGTTACATAACTTACCTACATTTTCTATACGCTTTTAAGTGGTCTTTCACGTTAAGGGATCGGAGTTCGAATCCCAGGGAGGCAATGAATGGGCAAAATGTGCATATTGGCGATTATCGTTGAGAATCATTGTGAATAAACTAAAATATATTAAAGAATTTCGTAATAGCAACATTAGCTAACATATTTGAAAAATGATAGAGCCATAGCATAGTACTAGCACGTACATGGACGATTGTTGCCACTTACCATCAGGTAAATTGCAAGCTCGCTACTTCTCTAATATAATTAAAAAGGTATGTCATGGTGTGTAAAGAAAACGTTAAATAAAAATACTTTATCGTTGCAACGTGAGAATTGCATATGTAAACAAGTTCAAGGTAGTTCGTTTCTGCCGTACTTATTACTTAACCACAACCACATTTAATAGATTTTCATAATCTGACAACATAATTATGTTTCTTATCACTAGCTTCGTGACTATTTTGTACTACTATACATTGGATCAGATCAGTCCGTCTGTTCATGATTATGCACCAAATTATTATTTAACTTTTTGTATAAATAAAATTTAAATCCAAATATTACCTTAATAACACTCATATATATGCTTGTAACATTATACATTGGTTAATACATTTTTTTTTCATATTTCGGATGTAGCAAAGAACATTAAATTCACTTGATGGTAAGCCGCCACTGTCACCCATGGACATTTGTTATTAAACTCCAAATAGATTAGAGTTCTACCTGAGAATATATCTATATATATATTTAGAATATACCTATAACCCCACATTTCAAACCAAAATACGTCAGCACTTAACAGTGTTGTTATGAGGCACAATTAGGTGTGTTGGTGGTACCTCCGGAGTCGAATCCCTAACGGTTCTACCACCTTTGAAGAACGGGTGAACGAAGTTCTTGGTTGCTACTTCAATATCATAATAATATACTTATCTATACTTCTTCGTATGAAGACCGAAGGAAGGTTTAATGAAAATAATTAAACTTATGGGCCTTGCAATATGGCTCCTATTAATCCTATTCCAAATACGGTCTGACAATATTGCGCAGAGGTCATTAAAACTACCCCAAAGTTGAGTTATAAAGCGCAATTAAAATACTGTTTGAATAGGAGCACAATATTGATACGAGAACCATACCCATAAGTGTAGTCACTGAATGGTAGTAAAATCATAGTAGTTCGACCGTGAAGGTACCACCGCCACACCTATTACTTGTCAAAAAATCAAAATCAAAATATTTTATTCAAAGTAGATCCTTTACAGAATTCTTTTTGAACGTCAAGAATTTACCA
>DWRA01001139.1:0-18505 GCA_018250295.1 Spathilepia clonius | reverse complement strand
CTCGCATGTGCGTTTAGGGCACATAGCGTTAGTATAATAAACGCACAGACGCGTTAGGGGCACTGAATGTGTTAAGGAATGAGGATGAAAAATACCTACATATTAAATGGCAACTACGTACCAATGCCAACGTGCATTAGTTAGTGTTTGCGCTATCTATTTATGGCGTTGTAGCTCTAATACGCACTACAAGGCAAACCAACTACGCGAATAGACTCCAATGTAGTAATGACAGGAGTCGCAATGAAAATACCCATTTTTATTAAGGCATGGCCATACATTGCACAGGATATACCTACGAGCTTCTATTTGCGACGTCTTCCGCGTATTGTGTGTACGGATCGTCAAGGTTTTGGACCGCGCATAGATACATACACGTCCATGATACACTGTATAGAATACAACAATAACTCACCTTAAAACATACTGAGCAGAGCCCGTCCGTAGAGGGGTTCCCGTAGAATCCGCAACCTGAACGGCACAAGGCCTCCATAGGATTCGATTCACGCTCCATAGTTCCACAATAATTTCACTTTATAACAATATAAAAACAAAACACAACAAGTCCGTCCTCGTAGTCAATAGTACGATTGCACTAACAGTATATTGCACTCGTTTGTCGTAACACACACGGTTCCACAACGATCACAGTGTACAACGTTGCACTTCAAAGTTACAATTTAGACGTGATTTATCTTCGGCTTCTATACACGTTTGCGGCTTCCTCGCCAACGAACTGCTACTTCTTTCTGTGTCAGGATCGCAGAGGGCCCTGTAACAAACACGAGCCGTATGAAACAGCGCGACGGGAATAGCTACAATGTGGTTAATATGATAACACCATGAATGTGACAGTTTGAGTTGCTAATGCTGATGTCATGCCATGAAAATTGAACGAACAAATCGCCCATTGTTATGTTGTTTGTGAATGAATTGTAATTAGCATAAAATAATTAAGCTGTGAGTTCTGTGTTGAGTCTTCAAAAAAGGGAGAGGTTACACGATTGTCCTTTTTTGTTACTATCTTTCACCATTCTATAAATGCATAATAAAGACTTTGCACAAGTCATGACTTCCGTTCTAATATGGAGATAGATGGTGCCGAAGAAAAACAGACGCATATGCGAGCGAGCTTATCTTTATAGAAAGTGTTATGCATAGGCTTAGAGTGCGGTTTTGTGGAGGCAACACATAATACGCATAACGACAGGTTTGCATAACAAGAGAGAGCTACGGCAAAAGTGGAACGCGCCCGCGAAACGGAGCACCGGAGCCCGCGGCCCGCGCCAAGGTCCCCGGCTACCACGGCGCCGCTTACTCTGACGAAACACCTACCGCAAACATTGGCGACAATCGTTCTACACGCATAATTCTCGTATATAAAATATATATAATTATATGCTATCACCTAATCAATATGCGCTAGTTACAAAACTATAAATTATTATTCGGTTTAACTAGTAACTAAAACACCTACCGATCTAAAAATTTGGTCCTTCGAACCACAAAATGTAATGTTGAAGTAGGTACGTAATGTTAGCAATCATTGAAGTGAAATTAACAACCTAACCTTTTATTTAAAAAAAAAATAAACTATTTTAAAAGGTGAAAATATATGATATTTATATTTAACAAAAGTTTCAAAAGAGTGCATTCCACCTAATGTGCTTAGTGTGGGTTACCGTTTCCTAATATAAAGAATCTTACAGACAAGCAGACATCCTTTGGATCAATCGTTCTCCGCACATAAATCTCCCATAGGTACCACCATCAAACCTGGACGCTGATTTGAAAGGAGAAGAACATCAAGGAAATAAGGTAGTTAAGTGGCTCATAACTAATTAAATAACCTAATGCAAAACTAATTTTTAGTATCAAGGGGGTGATATCAAATCCTTCAAATATCACCACTTTGGGATCAAAACATGAAATGACTATGTATTTTGAATCAAGTATACTACATTAAATAATACTGTATAATTTGTACCTATACTTCATTTTGAAATTGATTAATGATAGTTAAAGTAACAAATCAGTCGTTAATTGAAAAAAATAATCACGTTCATGCGAAATAGATACAGATAACAGAGTATTTAATGAGAGACACGTTCTAAAACGTCACGATAACTCATTACTGGAGTATTTCACATAAAACGTATTCCGAATTGGTATAAAACTCATTGTTCGTGATAACAAAAGGGGGCAAGAAGCTCACGAGATACAGGATTTTCTAGTTTGGGGACATGCCTTCGTGAATTTGTGCCTTTTGTACATCTGCGGTTAAACGACGGATTTTAGGACGAGTGTTGTCCTGTTAGAGATTATTCTCAGGATTCCTGATTTACTTGAATTTTAGTCTTCGTTAATGGTAATATATGTAAAACGGACGACCCGTTGGGTTTGCACTAAGTGTCTATTCAATAATAACCAACATGCATCGCATGGGTGGCGACTTCTCAGTAACGGTAAACTTATTTCCAAGAAGCTAATTAACAGTATACGAAAATCGGACGTCAGTAAGTGACGTCACATCAGATAATACGGTTATACCTATCCCATTTTAAAACAGAACTGTCACCAATAGATTAAACTTAGGTCACAAGTTCAAAGTGCGTCGTGACTACTCATGACTCACAAGTTCCGTTGCCAGCGTCCAATGGCATTGCGTGATTATTATGTTAGTATTAAGGTCCAGTTTTGTTTATATGATGAAGTAGCAAACGAGCATGCACTCCACGGGATGGTAAGTGGCAACTGCCGCCCATGGTCATTTGTAATCCACCCCAGATAAGACTAGAATCCTACCTGAAGTCGGCCACAGATGCGTTGCTACCATTGAGGACTAAATCGGAATGCCTCGGAAAAGTATGTCTCTCTTACCACACCCTTCAAACCAGAAAACAACACCGCCTAACAGTGCTCTTATTAGGCAGAAATAGGTGTGCCGTTGGTGCCACCGAAGTTGAGCCACAAAGGGTTCTACCACCTTCACCAGTTATTGAAACATTCTGCAATAAATTAGCAAATAGGATCCATATTTACATATAAACTTAATGTTAATCTATTTCACTGATACCAGAACGCAAGCTACGAATTCCAAGTGCGTCATCAATTGCACTATCCGGCGATGCATTGGCGACTCCTCTGGTGTTGCAAATGTCCATAGGCGACGGTGACCACTTTCCATCAGGTAGCCCATCAGCCTTATCGCCAGGTTAGGTTATAAAAAAGAACTTACTACACACGTTCAATGACATCGCTTGCATTGATAATCATATTTAAGTACCACGTAGTAGAAAAGTTTACGAGATATAAAACGCCCTACCAATTAGGGCTATAATAGCGAGTGAGTGAGTGACAACTAGGGATGCAACGACATGTCGAACCTCTACATATTTATGTTTATATCATATCCAAAATTATTTAAAAATGAATATACGACAAAGAAAATAAAAATATCGTCACAAATTGATAATCTTTGACTTTGACGAAAAACGTAGACTAACTCTAATATCTGATAACTTATCGATAAATCGAGTCTCGCGAAATACTCTCGATATTATCGGTACATCGATATTTTCAGAATTCGACATAAACATCGACAATTTCACAAACATGCATCCCTAGTGATAATAAGGTCATTAGCCACGGCACAGTTGGGAGAGTCATCGACCGCGAGGGGTGCGCGGCGCGGACCAACGCCCGCGCATCCACTCCGGCCCCGACACGTGAATGCACTTGTGATCCTACAGGTTATTCCCACTTTTATCTCAAAGTGCCCTTACAGACGCAATTTTGTTGTATATCGATTTGTTTATCGTAGTGCCACTTCGAAGTTTGGATTGCATTTAACGTGTTTCTCATTTGTAAAGTGAAAATAAACGCTTGAAACGTGAAATAAACACTTAAATATACAAAATAATGTATAAAAATAGTTAGTTCGTAAGCTCTTAATTTGGCAAACACAAATATATGAGGTCATCATAGAATGACAAAGAATCAGATTAAATGAAGAATCATTAAAAACAATCTTCAATGCGTCATACTAAACGCCGCGACATATGATAAAATAGCATTAACTTCGAGTAAACACGCTACTTTATAACCTCACATAAAACGCTATAGTTTTCCAACTCCCCTGCAGTACCCTTACCATGAGTTTTTTACGTTTAGCGACTCGATAGTCGTTAACGAGTTGGGCCATACTTTTCCTACGGGCTCGTATGGGATCGTGACTCGATCGTCGTTAGCGAGGTGGCCCATACTTTTCCTATGTTAACACGTTAACGACGATCGAGTCGCTGATACGTAAAAAACTCATGGTAAGGGTACAGGTCACGTTGCAATTACGTTATGTTGCACTGCATCCGTCACCAACCGACGTAAGCACATTCCGTATACGTCGCTTTGTTGCTACGTACCGACAGGGCAAAGATCAAACACATTCAGCCTTATTCAAAAAACCATAAAGATTGTAATGACATGAACGTAAATCGAAACTCAATACGTCAACTCTGCATTTTTTACACGCTTTGGATTAGCTTCACTTGTAACTAACAATGTAATCAAATTTAGGACGTCACTTTCAAACCATTTTCAATCGTAATATCAAACTTGGTATATATTCGTTGTTTTAATGACAATACAATAATTTGGTATCTTAAAGTGGATCTGATGATGAAACCAGGTGGTAGATAGAGAAACTCTTTAGTGGTAAGTAACCACTAAAGAGTAAACCTCTCGAACTTGGGCTCATTATTCGTTTTAACGAATCCAATAGATTGAGTAATGAAAGTCTGATGATGGAACTAAGACTTGAATAATAGAACTCTTCTTTGGCTATTGGAAAAAACATTATAAGTTTGGATTTTTTAAACATACCTATATTTTTATTAAAATGTATCATCTCCAAATAACGTGCAACGCACTACTTTTGCAATTATGCTACAAGGTTTAATATTGTTCACAAATATTTTGCAACGAGACCACCTTATTCAATTTGCGCGTGTAGTAAGATTGTAAGCGAAGGCCACGTCTGCACTTAAACTCGGTTATCTTATTAGGGTTCTTGAGAACAACATTAAGCTGTTTGTACCCTAAAAATGATGATTTATGTCTCACAGATGTCACTAGCAGACGACTCGATTGAGTCTAAGAAAGTTAACAATTTCAAATGCGACTTTATCCAAATGTAAAAACTATTTACCTTGGCCGCAGATAACTTATCTATACAATGCTATATAGACTGGGTATTACCCGTTACAATTGGTTACTTTTAAAAGGTTTCGTATAAATCGTACCAGCAGAAGGTGAATAAATCTAGATTTCGTAAAAAACGAACCGATTGCGATAAGAAATTAGACGAACAAAGAGAAAATTCTGAATACTATTAACAGGACCGTCTCTTTGGAAAGAACAGCAAACACTCGCCCACCCGTGACGGAAAAACCACCTAATTTATCCACGAAATTCAACGCCGTCAGAGTAATGTTTTCAACGTTTGGCAATTCAGGTCAGGGTCTTACGTTACAACGTTAGCTATCGCTACAGCGTCCGTGGTGTCCCCTCCAATGACACTGCATAACGCCCCACGGTATATCTTCAGACGTGTAACGAGTCAGACACGGTCCGTGGCAAGGCAAAATCATTTAGTTCTATACAATATGTGTTAAAGTATTTATATCTTCCGTAACGTAACCGCGCAGATACGAACCATGTCTGTTAAAATATAGTATGGAAAAATATAATTTATTTAGATATAAGTTATCGTATGTAGTAACCGAAACAATTTCATGTACCTACTGAAGTGTTAACAATTTGGAAATAATAGTTATAGCTATAAAAAATAAACTGCAATACAACAGAAATCAATTTCTATCTACTAGAAAAACTAGTATTGCACATACTGACAGGAACAACAGCGGTTAAAATAAAAATTAATGGTTCGCAATATCGGCACGGAATAAGTGTGCCAAGGCGACCACTCGATTAGTCGAAAACGTGATGTTCGATTACAATTCTACAACAATATAATCGACTGACTAAATTAAACACATTGAAACGTAAACTAAAATTCAATAGAAGAGGCATTGTTATATGAATAAATAGGTTTACATAGACGCTTTAGCTGAGTGAAAATTAATTTAGCCGTTCCAATATGACAGTAACATCTTAGAGAAACGTTTATCTCGCACATCAAGCAGTAAGACCGTACAGTACAAGACGCGATAACATCCACGATAGTGCGAGCCATTAAACCCCGTCTATAAGTTTTCTGTTCGCGCATTTGTGTTAGTATCTATGTGTGTGTGTTTGTGTTAGCGGCTGGTGTGCGCCGCACCGCGCCGTGCCCCGTTGACCCAGTTGCCGAGTGTTCGCTACGCAATTCGAGCGCGACCCGCTTCGCCGTTGCACCGACACAACACACACCTCCAACTCCCTACAGATGATACTAAACACATGTGCCCGAGCCAACGCCGACACCGCCTCAATCTCCCGTGGTGCACATGTGCCCACCCCTGGCGTCGTATTCACTTTTCGACTTGATTTCTATACTTCTCCGTGTACAAAAACATGAATAAACTTTAAATACGATGCAGCTTCTCGAAACTTCACCGGTGTAGTTCGAAGACTGAATTTCCAAGAGAACGAAAGAAAATATTATTGTTACTTTTTCGACAAAGGTAACTACGAATATTAAGGTATTATCCGATGGGAACTCTAGTGGAACGAATACATTGTCTAGCAACTAAACGTAGGTTCTAGCAATGTTCATCCATTGGCACGGTAGCCTCGAGCCACGCAAAATATAAAACTACAGCAGTAATGAGGAAACTATGAGAAGATATCGATAATCGATTTGAACGATGTAATAAATTATAATATATTTTGCGTCAAGATCGTCCTAGGTAGAACATTTCGCCCAAAACATATAACGGCCTAATTTATTTAATACGTAGGTACATTTAACATTGTTCCAGCTACCTCCCACGAACAGAATATAGGTCGAACATCCAACTACCACTCATGAATCTTATCATCCACTCAATTGATCAAATTTAAGCGGTCGAGACAAAATACAGGTCTGACCACTCGACCAACGGTAACTGTAACGGTAACAGGCAAAAAATCGTGCACTACTAAGGAAATCCCTCAGAATCACACATATAATACATTGTAAGTACATTTTGTTATAAACATGTTACTACTAAATACATTTATAAACAATTTATAAACAGACGACTCTATTAACCTCATTAGAATTGACATTGGCAATACGAAAATGTATTCAAACAGCGACTCTTCGCTAATCGCAAATGGTACTTGCATATGTGTGAAGAAACCTTGAATCTTGTTTGATGGTATTCAATGATAACAACAAAAAATAAACACTACGCGGAAACACCACAACAGCCAATGTCGAGAACAAGGTCGATAAAATTGTTGCTTGGCGTTAATTCGATAAAAAATAATACAAACCTATGTGAATATCGACATTTGCGCCCCCGCGTATCGAACGACAAAGCGGAAAAGGCAACGAAAATAGACAAGCCCAGAATCTCGGGAAATATCCGCATATTCTGCAATATGGAAGTGTGATTCTGCGTATCGGCCGCTGATTCAGCAGGTTTGTGCGTATCACAAAGCCCGTGAGCAGGACGAGAAGGACAATGACATTAGCATTTGAAGGAGTGCGTCACAAACGTGCACAATGACGCTCCGACAATGGAACACGCACGGCAAGATGGCCGCCGCGGCGCGTCAGCTGATCGCGCACACGCAGCGCGGACACAGCTGTGGCCGCCGCTCTACATATTGCTCTCTCTTTCAGTTGCTTCGATCGAGCACAATGGACGCGCTTGGTTATTGTCTGAAAAACAATGCCCGCTGCACCCGTTTAGTAACTACAGAATAAACAGAATGCACTGAAATAATTATGACGTGCCTCATTAATAAAAAAAAATGTAATTTACGAAACACGCTCACAATGGTTACAAAGCAAGTAGATAATAAACATTTCATTGTGTTCAGATTTATTAGTTAGCACTCAAACTTAAAATAACAATATTACTCTTTTTTTGTACCTCCTTTACGTACATAAAAAAATAAATATCATATAGGAATATCACAAATAAGTGAAAACTAAGGTTCTAAAAAAAAATCGAATCGAACATTCAATTATCGTTTGGCTCAACACCAGATGCCGCTAACGTGCGCTATGAAGCATGGAAATGCTAATGAAAATTTTGTCATTAGCGGTCACTCATCCAAGGGCCGACCGCACTTGATGTTGCCTATCATTTTGCGTCTCTAGAATATAAGTTATTTGACATTGACATATCGCCTGCGGTACGCCAGCGTTACCAGGCAATGAGCGCACCGATCAATCACTATTAAAATTTGTACCTGTATAGCGGTGAGAAATAAAAAATAGCTATAACCTAGGAACACCTTGTTATCTTCGAAATAATCCAATTTCCACATAATTCAATTGAAGTATCTACCTACATCTAATTTACATTAATTTACGAAAATTAAATATTATTTTTATTCCAATATTACAGGAAACGATTACTTGTTTAACCTAAACAGCTTTTTAGCGTAAAAGTTAATGATCACAAGAACGAATAATTATAAACAAGACGAGTGCCTATCGGAAAGTTAATTAATTCTACTGTAATTTTCCAGCTCAATAGTTAATCTAAATTTTGTTAATGTTCATAATTATGTACAGTCGAAATATATATAGTTATATATATGTTTATCGTTGTTACGAAGTGTCATGTCTCTTTCCCCGTTGTGAAAACGCCTACCAAAATATTTAAAACTGTACACTTGTTTTGTGATTTTGACTGTAAAGCAACATTGTTGTGACGTTTACGCTAATAAGTAACTAACTACGTCAAAACTAGTTCTTGTCATCGTTACTACAAATCCAAAACAATAACAGAAACAAGCAAAGAATTCATCCAAACAGGACTGTCCATAACTAACAGATGCAAAGTACCAGTTCACGTGTTTTGCTAACATATTGCTAAGTAAATGTGTATGATAAAAACAGCGTTACATACCTACACTGAGTATCCTATCAGGTAAGTTATTTCAGAGATTAATGAACTAACACTCTTTGTAAAAACTGCGCACATTGTAATCAGCTTTAACGGAAAACGTTATCAAGAATTATAAAAAATACTATTGTTGATTTTGTTTAAAATAGTCTAGCTAGTGTTCAAAAATTGCATGAAAGTTCTAAAACACACGAGGACATTGACCTGATACCAAGGTCAAGCCGACGGCCTTCAAACAGCCTCGTCTAGGTGGCCTCGCACAGCCTCCACTCGGATACATCCAACGACACAGACGCACACAAAAACATCACATATTCGACCACAACCGACATTACCTTCAGGCAAGAATAAGAACCCATGGCCACGTAGAAGATACGATTGAAATCTCTTCACGAACGCGTACCGAACTATATCACAATCACATATTACAGATTTGCATGAGGCAGGGGCACTAATTCGCACTATTATCTATGTAGATAAGATGCATTAGTTGCACCAGATATAAAAGTGCACTGAATCGTAAAGGCGCATCGGCCTCGCGGCAACGAACGAGCTCCGACACGCGCGGCGAGACGACGTGAACTGAACGAGCCCCTCGCACCGCCGCGGCTCCGTACAGATCGAGCAGCGGTCGCGCTGCCCGCCAGCCACTATTCGCGTCATTCTATTCACACGCTCACGCACTTACCAATACAAACAAGCCACCGCCAGCGAGCTGATAAACACACGCCCGCTATCTCGTCACACAACAACACGCTCCCAATCATATCGACGGCACACGAGAGCGAATCGCGATCCGTACGTATCCATACTATTCCACGAAAAAAAAGTAAACACTTTAACGCCACAAATTGAACTATTAGAAATTACAGAGAAGGGTCGATGACTCAAGCATGAGAACTCACGACGCTGTATGAATCACCCGCTTTCCTAAATTATAAGTGCATTCTTATATGACGTCAGCGACGTATTAATGTTCAAATAATTAACTAAAAAAATGTAATGCATTCCAATTTCAAATGAACGATAGTACGATCAGAAAAGTACACATCAAATATAAAACTGACCACATAAATACATAAAATAGCCATAGCCAGTAGTTACTAAACGGAATATTTGATTCAGTTATAATATGTTTAGTAAAAATAACAAAGAAAAACAAACACGAGATCGTCGGGTGCAATAGTGAAGACGACGAACGCGGACAAAGCCGCGACGACGGCACGAGTCGTCGATCTCCCCCAAATTAGTCCTGGGCCGGGGCGCTGACCTCCGCTGTCGAGCCACGCGCTCCGCACCGTATTGCGACTTTCTTTACTCTCCCAATCTCACAAACAACGATCAACACTACCATTACCTGAATTCCTCCAAATCTGTTGTTGAAACGAAAGAACCATGCTTTTGTCTAGCAACGTGCGCGAGGCGACGGACAAAGAAATATACATGGAAGGTCAATGAAATAGAAACACGTGGAAGTGAAGAACGTAACACATAGTTTAAGATTTATGATTATACTACAACAACACGTGATTTCGGTCGGCATCAGTATAACTGCTAAAATAGTTGGCACCGACAAAGGTTGAAACGTTAATTGCAGTGAAAGAAATTGGCCAAGAGTACAAGCAGCCTTGTCAATTTGTTGTATTGTTACGAAGTCTACAGTCGTACATAGACAAATAATACATAGTTGTCTAGAGCGATGCTGAATATAGCCTAACCGAGAGATAAAGCAATTTGATAATCCCCGCGAATAATAAAGATGACGTGTTTAAAAACGATTTCTTGGTAATTAGGTACATATACAAGTATAAATAACACAAAGAAATACTTCAGGAAATAAAGTAATGAACTTGCAGTAATTTGTGATTGTGGAGGATCACCACAAAGGACATTGTGACGCTTTCAAAATATCCAGACAAAACATTGGCACATGACATATACCTACACTTGCAATATAAGTGAAAATACTCCATTAACAATGATGAGATTAAAAGTCCTATTGGATTTAGAATGTAAAATATATATCATTACTTATTGTTTTTTTCTTACCTTAGTTTATGCCATATGGCCTGTTAGTAATAATAAATCTTTACCAACCATACCAAATTACGAAATTTGACAATTATTGTATAGAAAAATTGACAAAATTCGAACTTAAGTAGGTAAAAATGGTTGATATTGATTATCACTAATGAGCATGTGACAACCAGAAATAGAAAAAAGAAGTGTGCAGCAATATGTGCTGTTAAGCAATGTTAACATGTTAAAACTGCACAATTAGCGGTTATTAAGTGACTCCTAGTATCAAAATCTCATTGTAAGTGCACGTCCTTTCTTTGAAAACTATGTTGAACAATTGTCCTGATTGTTATTATAAAACAGCTGTTTCACCTGTCAAAGGTAATATTGCAAGGAGCCAATATGTTCCTATACAAATCCGCACTAAATCAACATGGTGGAATATTCTCCAATAATCCTCCAAGGCGATAAGAGACATAATCATCAACAGAACCTAAGAACAGTTCCAAACATCTAGTTTATTAAACAAATTAGTGAAAGAATTATATTTAAATATTAATACATATATATTTCTTTGTATAATAAACATATTGAATATAAAATACACCTATGGTATGTACAGTAAGCGGTGACAGGCCAGAAACTATACAGCAATGAATTTTGAATAATGAAAGAAACTAAAAACATGTATTGACATCAACTAATACTTGACCAGCATAGTGGATTGTGGACTTCTCTTAACTTTGTGCATAGTAGAATAGTAATGGGTTAATGATGTACACCGTGGACTATGTATATAATCTGATACATATGTATATGAATATTATACATGAATGAGAAGCAATATTACTGATCAAAGTACATATTATCGTATTTATTATACTTCAAATGGTCAACAATACAATTAATGTAATTTATTAGTATGATGATAAACATCCCAAGAAATATTAACACCAATAATGAGATAGAGAAAGAAAATATGTACTACTTTCGTGTCCTTTTCATAGGAAATCCAATGGTATTTAAGATGAACAATGCAGATGAAGCGGTATGTACATACCTGATGTTGAAAAAGCGAATTCCGTACCAAACAAATGTCTTTCCAAGTGCGGAGGCCCTTCAGCTCACAACCAGGCGACACCACGTCTGTGCGGTTGAGGTCAGCATCCACCGGCATCACAATGAATGGTTACACCACCTGCGACAAACGAAACATTCTATTTATATGTGATAACTGAAAACTACTTATTTTTTAATAAAGTGAGACTGAATTGTTCTGATTACTTAAGCAAACTACAAACAAAGATTTAAATCATTTGAAAGTGACTTTGACCATTTGAGTAAATAAAACAATGTATAAAATTACACTCAATATAATTTTGATATTAATGATGTTGTCAATACTAATATGCTTAATGTTTGAACCCATGTTTGAATGCACATGCAGATTTCACATAAAGAAAATTTAATTACCTAGTAACAAACAAGTTTTAAAGTTTAATATATCAAACCTTTAGAACTGTATATTCTTTAACAGAGCAACAATATTTGTTTTGCAACATGTACAATGATACTACTAATTTTAAGAAGTAAAATAAAAGAATCCCTGCATTAATGGTATCCCCGAGGACTAAACTGAAAACTACTAAAGTAAAATACTAGCCACACCCTTTAAGCTCATAGCATGTAGCAAAATTGTTACAATCTTGCCTTTTAGGTAGGTAGGTGTAATTTGGCACTATGATCAATCGAGAATATTGGATCCCAAATTATAATTAAACTTTCAATTCGTTTAAAGCATGATATAACTTTAAAAAAAAAAGATTAGGCCTATTAACAATCACAGAAATATACCAAAATAACTATGCTACCACTGGTACGAGAAACAACAATCAACAATATGCATCATATAGCATTAAGGCCAGTGCCCACTGTTGTTTGAGCAACTAGTAGATTTAGTGATTAGGTAGTGGTTATTATAACAGAGGTACGGTCTCAAAAGTTAAACAGATGTGTAGACAGTGGTTATTTAACAAGTTTTTTTTAAAACATCAAATTCACCCATGTGGCAACAATTTAAGCGACTGGCCAGTAGCATAAGCTACAAGATTGGGCAGTCAGCCCGCCTAAGTGTTATTAAATTAATGTGATAGACCTTAGGTTCACTGTTGTTAGTTTCAGCACCATATACAAAATATATTCTATTTGGTGTGTGGTAAAGTGAACTATATAGAAAAGTCTATCAGCAGCACTAATTTACTAACAGGTGGTAGATATACATCATCATAAAAAATGTATTAGTAAATACAAAGTATCTACTGTGGAGTTTAATGCATGACATGTCCGATGTTCAAATCACACTTCTGATGTTACAAATGTAAATGAGTATATGTTAGAAAACTCTACCAATTTGCACTTGGCCAGCATGGTAGCCACGCTCTTGGCCACTCTCACTCAGAGAGAAAATCGGTGGGAAGCAGTGTGACAGTAATAGGTTGATGACAAAGAGATTATTAATTAAAATATATACCAACACTACCTGTTACCTCTAACATATGCTCTAGAAACTCTTACACAAGACTTCTAGTAGAAATGAACACTTCAAGATAAGCAGCTAATAATATGAATGTTTGAATAATAGTAGTGTAATTCACACAATAATAAATATGTATGTATGCCCATACGCATGAGTGATTCTGCAATAACATGCAAAACGTGTAACATAATAAGTAGGTGTATTTTATGCCATGCCACATATTATATCTAAAATAATACGTAAAATGTAGTTTCAGAAATCTGAATTACATACAATGATGCAACAAATATGCTTAACAATCTACATAAAAATGTTTAATTATAATTGTAGATTTATTTAACCATCACTATTACTGTACTCGTAAAATTGAAAATTATTCCGATGTCGTAATAAAAAACTGAAAGAAACGCTACGGGCGTAACCTTACCAAAGTTTCGAAACAATATAAATTTTATTCAAGTTGACGCTACACTAATGTAAGATGATATGACAATCTCAAGCAATGATATCAACGCCGCAGAATGAATGAGGGTAGGCTCTTCTTAGAATGTGCCTGGTCATAAAAACTTTTCCAAATACTTATACGATATTACGATAAATGTTTTCACAATTAAATGAATATAGCACTACGTTTAATAACAATTCTAGTAGCTACACTCAAAGCAAAGACAAAGAAATGAAAATAATGTACCTAATATGCATGTACGCCTTCCTGGAGGTGGTGTCATGCATAAAATGCGTGTAATAGTTCAACATAGGTGCATAGCCAGCCTGGGCCACACACTGTATTTTCACTTAAAGTAAAATATAAGGCACTTTGTATTTTAAAATAGTCAATTGAATACGTTTTATTGTGCGATAGAAACAAAGAAAATATTGAAGAACTTCGATAATTGGCATTCACGAAGAAAATGGCGTCATATCACACTAGTCACGGAACAAGGTACAATTTCGTCATATGAAAGCACATCTCACGATCACAACAAAACACCACAACAAAACTTGTACATGCTAAACTAATAATTTTCTTCAAAAATTACTCACTTAGAATAAGAATTCCAAAGAAAATCATCCAAAAACTCAAAGGACTGATGACAAGGCACTCCACTCACCGTTTGCAAAACCCAGACTACGAGTCACGTGACCAAGTCAGTGTTGCCAATACAAAATATGTTACGATAATTTAAACTACATAATTACGTGTGAGCATTATAAAGATAAAATTATTACTTTCGTTAATTGTAATAGTATAATAAAAAAGTAATAATATTAATTTTTGCAAAATCTTAATGACGAAGTAAACTTGTCTATGAATGGATTAATTTTCTCCCTGTGCGAAGGAGCTTAATTATATTCAAGAGAGTTTTTTAATAAAAGCCTAAATTATGAGAAGATTTTTCGTTTGATCGAGTATAACCTTTGAATGAGTTTGTTACATTTGATCGAATCGATGGCATTAATCCCCGACATGAAGTTCATCTTTACATGCATAAATCTAAATGCAGCGCCTCTGGTGGATCATATAGGAAAAAACATTGTAGTAATATAGCTGGTGAGCACTCGGTTGAAAACTTTTACTAAAGTTACTGTGCCTTGGTTCATACTAAAGATACTGAACAAATATGGTTTAGGCCGCATTAGAGAACAAAATATGTAATACTAAATTACTATGCGATAATTTATGTAGACGTAAGTATTCTATATAACCAAAATTTTTAAATCCCTCATTAGTTCACAAGAAATATTTTATTTTCTTCTATCATTATTATTATCTGTTATTAGCAGCCTCAGATAATAGAAAAATATAAGTAACACCAACAGGGTTTATAAAAGTAGGTACCTAGTGAATGTATATCGGCGCCTCTCAAATGTTGCATACCTTCACAATGGATCCAATGAAACCAACATTAACTATTTAAGAAATTAATACAATAAGAGACACTGAATAGCACACAATCGTTAATTTAAATAAATAATAAGTAAGACAACACAATATTATAACATTTTGTAACAGTCCACTTTGCTGAATTGGACACAGTCAGATTAATTAATAATTGAGTATGCTTATAATATTATAATTATCTCTGTGATCCGTTTGTAAGCTCTTTAAAATTCAAGTTTAAGCGTAGATTATACTTATAAATTACTTTGAATATACTCCACATTTGCACAATTTCGCTAGGCTTTGGGGATGACAGCAATTGTTCTACTGTTGACTCTTGCGAGATCGACGGACAGAAAGATAACTGGGTTAATGTTAGGCTCAATATAAACTTCAGGGGCAGCAAGTAAAAAATTATATCTTATACATATTAACGCATATGTCTTTAAGAAGTAACGTATATTTTATCGCTTACCAAATTTATGTTAAGTGTTAGATGCTACCGCACTTCGTACAGATTATATTTTTGGTATTGCGTACTATAGACAATATGTTGTGATAATGAACAAGACGGTATAGGCAACACTAAGATAAAATATGACACTTTGACGTTGATAGTTTGTCAAAAATGTCAATTTGAAAGTTTTAGCCATCTACTGTATCTGTTGACAGAATAACCTAAAAAGTTGAAGATTTTGTTTGCCTCGGCGGCATTGTATCTTAAAAAATAGTATAGCAACTAAATATTTATTCTGTGTCAAAAATTGTTTTAAATTATTAAGTAGAAGTAAAATGCCAACTATATCAATAAAACGAGATGTCCTATTTGATGCACTTGGCAAAACTTACAGTAAGATGACATGTTTCTCACACGTCCACGTAATGATTTTAAAATCACAGATAAATAGATAAGTAAAAATTCTTTAAAACAATAATAAGGGATAGCGAAATAGACTATTAATAATGGGAATTTAAAAAGTGAACAATTTGGGTATGATTATAATTTTAGTGAATCTCATGGCTTTTATCAATTTACAGCTGATGATGAGTTCCAGGACTTGTGCTTCGAGTTTGGATTAGAATTAGATGAAGTTGTAAGTGATTTTTTTTTATAGTATACAATATGCTTATGAAAAATATCAACGTGAACTTAAATTTAGTCCCGACCTATTATAGATAAATTGCTCTCTCGTAGGAATGCCACGGATATACAAAAAGGTAGAATTAATGTGCCTGTTTGTAATGTCAATAAAATAGCTTTTTACCAAATACATAAAAGTTTGTAACATTCCAATAACAAAAACATGGTTATAAATATTTGGTTTGTTTTATACATGGTTATTAATATACCAGATAGCTAGGTGTCAGTACCAGATGTTATAAGGAGTACCTTTATTTAGAAAAATATTACTACTAATCCTACTTTTATTTTTACTAATCTGTTAAAGGTTTTAGTTACAATTTAGGGTTTAGGTACAATTTTAGTTATAGTTATATTATGTTACTTTTTTAATGTGGGAAAAAGCACAGTGTGCAGCTATTATAAGTATAATAATATAGCTATATTGTACAGCATTCAAACCAGAATAAAATACCAATACAGCGGAGACATGTTCATCTGAACTAATTATTGTCGCTAAGCAAACACAAAATCAGAAGTCTGACTAATTAAAAGTATATAAAAAAATGAGCCATCTCGGCATGCATGGCAGATGTGTAACATCATTGTTGTACAAGTAATAAACATAAAAGACAGTATTACTACAGGATCTAATTAGAGCATAATGAAAATGCACCGGTCACCACACCGCACACTTACACATAGACTTATATATATTTTATACATACATAGACATATATACCTTAGTATAGCGTGGCGACCCATCGCCAAGGCAAGCGTCGCCACACCAATGATCCGGTTTATACCTGCGCTAGTAACCGTTGCACATCAAAAACCGAGTTATAAATTTTTCTTTATATATGATATAACACATAATGCTGATATTAAAAGTAGCTAGTCTAGTAACTTGTCTAGTCAAGTAACTTGATCACAGTTAGTAGCCCAGATATACCTGAATCCAGATTGCTGTGGTCCAAATAATCAAGTGTATATTGTACATGACTAGGTGGTAATAGGTGTAGTGACAATTATGATACTTGCAGGCCATCCATCATTTTTCATCATATATGTCTGTCAGGCCACCATTACACAAAAACTGACTATACAATTATCGACATTACTCAAACATCAAATATGAATATTTACAGACAACAGAGAAACAGATGTTGATGAAGGAGCAAGGGGAGCAGGCAGGTACAGGATTATCAGAGGATATACTGTATCGAATCGATATACCTGCCAACCGATATGATTTGCTGTGTCTCGAGGGTCTTGTGAATGGTCTCTTGGTCTTCCAAGGAAAGTATGTTATATTATTTAATTTAATTAATAACTTAAAATATTATAAATTACTTTTTTTTTAATTTGTGAAACAAATGAGAATGAGTTACATCGGTAAGTGCTACTGTCACCCATGAACATTTGTTATCAGTTTCAGTTAAGATTAAAGACCTATCTGAGCTAGGCTACAAATATATCGTTACTCCTGACTACATTCGCTCATCTTGGATAAGTTTGTCACCCTTATAGCACATTTAGTATCAGAACACAGCAGTAAATAACACTTATTATTAGCTAGATATGGTATGGCAGTAGTGCTGCTGTTCGACTATTTGGCAGTGGCCAGTTAGAATCAGATGGAGTGCATGCTTGTTTGCTGTTTCTGTTATATAAATGATTTTTTTTAGCATATTGTCTCTAAAATATGCTAAAATTTTTTTATCATTTTCATAGTTATTTTATCTCTATGTAGACTGTTTGGATTCCATGCTCTTCATCTTCATTGTAATCATCTACACATTACTGTCCCACTGCTGGGCACGGGTCTCCTCTCAAAGCGAGAGGCTATAGTCCACCGCTCTGGCCAAGTGCAAATTGGT
>DWRA01001138.1:0-18516 GCA_018250295.1 Spathilepia clonius | reverse complement strand
ACGGGATTTTCACTGGCAGATAGCTAATGTTATTATGAGTAACTGCTTCATTTTAGAAAATATTTTAGGGTTTCACGTAAGATAAATAAAACTATTAAATCTACGGCATGGGGTGCGTGCTATCGAATTAATGCTTTTGTTAAAACTATCGAGGTTTGTTACCATTTCGGTTACAATAATGTGATGCTGTTAAATACGGGTGATACCACGGGACGCAGCTAGTATAAAGAAGCAGGTAGAAAAAATAAAACTAAGTTTTACATCCAAAAATACTGATAAAAGTCCACGGACTCATCAATATCAATAGAATGTCTAAAAGTTGAATTTGTCTGCGTAGTCCCACATCGCCTAAAAATTTGTACACATGTCGTTCATTATAACAAAGTTTGTTCGATTGTATCTTTTTGTTACTCACCCGTAATGTTATAGGCAGGAGTTGTACTTTATAACATAAGATAAAACGTTTTAATTTAATTCAGTCATTAAATGAATTCAGCCATGTTAACACAAAATAACACTAATTATCACTCATAAATGAATAACATATTTTATTTATCCAATAGGTCCTTATTCTTAAGTACGCCTTAGACATCAGTTGCATATATACAACAAGCGGGGATCTTAAGTACGCCTTAGACATCAGTGGCATATATACAACAAGCGGGGATATATTATGTAATAACGACTCAGCCTTCTACACTGAATGTGTATGGCGTGCTACGCTTATTATGATAATGTTCTTTCAATTAATATATTTTAGATAAATTAATGTTACATCGAACGGCCTTCATAAGATCATTGTTGGACTAAGAATGTTTTATCCCCAGATAAGCGCGTCAAAGTCTTCAGTAGGATTACTCGACTTTCTCTCCTAAGATTGGCTTACCACTGTGAACATGGGATCTATAAATTTACGATTTTTTATAGTGGAATACAAAATATGCTGCAGCTATGGGATAGCAGAATAGATGGCTTACTACTTAGCGCACGATTTTCATCTTCATAGCACATTCTACCCTCTGAACTTTTGGTGGAAACGGTTAAATAGTTTCAAAGCTTAGTTTAGGAATCGGTCATCGATAAATATATTACAGATATGGCAGAAAAGCGGCCACAGGTTGTCCTTAGAAACGTGTTTGTTTTGACCGCAATTGAAGTAGATTAATAACTTTACTTGAAGATACTCTTGCCTAATTTCTTAGAATAAATTTAGTTATCTTACAGCACCCGTGGGAAATGATTTTTTTATATGTAGGTCGTGCCAATTAATGGTAGCTTTGGCTAGCATTATTTACTGTGTCAGTTCAGGGTTACACAAATGAATGCCTCTAGTATCTTGTATAGTGGTCGCTTTGACCCCTTTCCGCTATGTCACACAATAAAATGATAATGATAGACAATGCGACCCTTACATCGTTATCCCTTAATCGTTTTGGGTTTGGTGGTTAGGTGGATAAAATTCGTCAAAGGACATGTTGAATACTGTATAATAATTCAATAGATTTTTGGGGAATATGTTTTAATACAACTAAGTAGCTTTTGACTCGCATCTCTGCTTTAGCTTTTATATTTAATAATTTAATTAACGGCTGTACTAAACACTAATTAGTGTATAGTGTATGGGATTCGGTGGATTCCTAAACTTGTTAACATTAAGTTATTGATTTGAATATTCGTCTCAATTGAAACTATTCATGTGAACGAGTCTAACACACACAAAAAACACACGTTTACTTATACATTAACTATCATTTAGAATTAAAAATAAAATGTCTACGTGCACTTATTAATATAATATGTTAACTGTTCTTGTCTTTAGCTATTATCATTAAATACATTCTCTTGAAATACGTAAGAAAATTGTATCTTCCATTCAAGGCTACGGAAACAATATCGCCCCTCATAGTGGTTTCAACCCTTGTCTCAGTTCGCTCCCCTTCAACTGAAGATTAATCAACAACAAATAAAAATGACTGTATTAAAAAAAACAATAAACAAAAGTAAATTTGTATTATTAAGTTTTCATTGAAATTCTATGCCTGATTCTCGTTCTTTGCCGTATTATAAAGGGTTGCAAATCTATACATATTAAGGAACATATTGTAATTTTACATAACAGAAATATCGACAATAGTACCGATTTTTTTCTAAATAACAAAAATATATGTAGCAAACAGTTATTAATATTAATAATATGAGTAATATGAACATATATATGGAATATAAGAGTCAGAGGAGTCACAAAACTACACCAAATTTACGCCAAATACAAAATGAAAAGTCATTTTATAATACAGAATAGGTAATAGAAACTATCTTAATATAGAAGCTAGATAATTAACACAAATTATCGGTAATATTTCAGAACAAAAGTAGGTGAGCTGGCGCAAAGGGGCCGGATCGATATGTTAAAAATATGCACCTGTGTCACTCAGCCACGCCGTGAGCAGTCAACCAACAGCAGGAAAATCACTCGGATAGGTGCTACAGTCTAACACTCTGGACCTTATAACCTACGTGGAGAGTTTGAAATTGTTCAAAGGAAAACAAGAAGCTTTCAGTAAGTACCCTTGTGTAGATGCAAGTATATTTGCGAGTCCTTTTTTATGGCTTTCGCTATAAACGTTAAAGTTAAACTGCACTAAGTTGGCATCTGATACATTGTAGCACGATTCTTCGTTAAATATTTATTTCTTAGTAAGAACTGTGAACGTTAAGGATATTGTAGACAAGTAGATAGGCAGCGCAACTTATAATTTACAGTTACAAATATTTTACATTATCTGTGTTCACAATTAATTTATAAAAAAGGGTGATTTATTGTAAGCGACGTAATATATATTTCATATTATCTTACTTCATTTTTATTTTTAATATACGTACTATACTATTTGTTTAGCACTGGCATATAATTTTGTACTGCCATTCGTAATAGAATGTTTTATAAAAAGAACACGACCAAAAACAAAAGAAGTCTGTAGTCTGGCGTTCTATTCGGCTAGTAAAAATATTGTAACTTTTAATACGTAATTAGTGGATATGTTATAATAAAATCGCAAATTGGTGAGTGTTTGTAACTATTTGTAAAATTTACATAACGTTTAATAAAACTGACTTTTGTACAGGAAATATATTTTAATAAGTGGTATTTATTAACTATGCATGATAATAATAGAAGACCGAAAAATAGCTTCAGAATTTTTGTCTATACGTTTGTGCGGAACAATTTCACCGATATTTGATACTTTGAACTTGCTTGAAGATAGATGCATTTATAGCCAACATAATCATATAGGTTTGTTTACTTCGTATTACGTATAAAAACATCTTGCATGAGAAAAAAAAACAATAATCTACAGTTCTTTGTTATAAATGTGTGCTGCTGCAATTTGTATATCTGCATTAACACGGAAAATTACCTAATATTGTATCCGAGGCGTTGCTTTGGAGATGGATGAGAGTGCATACTTGTACAGCTGTTACTGTGCTAAGATTTGAGGTGGCTCAGACTCACGCCGAGGTATTTACACTTTAGTTGAAGTGCTGTTCAGTTCAGGTGTACCTTTGATATCGCAAACGTTGAGCATTCCAGACCTCTATAACCGATCGTATTGTGATTTAAGAAAGTTATCTAGACCGACCGATAGATTTTAGTAGATTTCAAATAATTAATATAAGGAGTGGAAGATAAGAGAATGTGAAATTTCTTCTTTACACGTTTCTTCTTTTATAAGATTTTATAGCTGCAATTACATTTTTAAAATAACTGGCGGCACCATAAATTTGTGTCCATTTTTTATCGATATATTTCCAGAGAGGAATTAATGCGAAGGTCGATTTTTTTAAATTCGAAATTCTAACTCTAGATATTTTTGTGAATAGATTTTCCAGACATTTATTTCAATCAATTTTTGTCGTCAACCCCTAGAAAATGCAACATTACTATGAACTGGTGACCTAAAGATGCGGTTATGCGTTACCTCCGAGGTATAGAGGGAATGCCATCAGTGTCACAAGCCGTCTATCCTATTTCCGCAATGTGAAAACTCTTGACGTCGTTGAAAAATTGTTTACTTAACTTAACACATTTTTCGACACTTTAATAGCGACAGCCGATAATGGCAATATGTTTTCGATATCCAGCTTTTAGATTTTCACACCGCAAACAAGAAGTAAAATTCGTTAAAATCATATGACTTATCAATCGGGTTACAATCATAAATGGAAACATGTCAGTTAATCCTGGATTTTCCATTAAAATGAGAGAAATCTGTGATGCATGATTGATCAATGTATATTCATCGTACCCAATTAAATCAATCAGCATAGTGAATTACGATTTTAATTATTCCCTATTGATTGACATTCACGCAGAAGCTTTTGCTTTATTTGCGTCTGTCACGTGTTTCAATGAAGATTATTTCAAATTGGCTTCATTTGTGTTCGTGTCTCGCTTGTTTTTTTTTATAACATATACAAAAGCCGCTAGTTTGCATTGCAATGTTCATTATTATTCATCTACGTTTTACGAAGTCATAAATATAAAGATGTGTCGAAAAAATCTAAGCCAGTTAATTTTATTAGTGCTTTAGAGTAATTAAATATTTTCAATTTATTTCCGTCATATGATCGCTACTTTGTCGTAAATCATATAAATGGCAGTATCAGTATCGAGCTGTTTTCGTACAAATGATTGTAACGTGTTTAATATTCCATTCCAGATAGAATACGCGAAGGTAATAAAGGCGAATTAGGACATCAACACTTTGGACTACATCTCGTGTGCAGAATTTAATGCCAACTTTGAAAACAACAACTGCTATCGGGGGGAGTATAAAAATTAAATCAGCTATGTCGTAAAAATGTTGCGATCACCACCAAGCGCTGATGTGGCGCGAGTGCATGTAAGTGTGGTTAATGTTACGTCAACATAATTTACCAGCTAACCAATATTTGCTTTAAATCAGCTATTGGTGCACGTTTTCCTGGTATACCTATTTGTTACCGACTAGTAGTCACAAATTAACATGCGATACGTCAAATGGCAATTGGCTACTGTCCCCCGTGTGCATCTTTTGTGAACCCCAGATAGGATGGGAATACTAGCTGGGGTCGATAAAAGATGTGCTATATACGTTGTATATATCTTATCACACCATTCAAATCAGAACGTTGCAACGCTATTGTTATTAAAGAGAAACAGGTGTAGCCGTAGTGCCTGCAGATCCTTACCAGGAATAGTTCTACTACCTTACATGTACGAGCTATTTCATTTTAACATTTAAGTATAAAAAGTTGTGATAGCCTAGTGGTTGTTTCTCGGCTTTTTAATTAGATTAGGGGACTTCGAGATTCAAATTCCAGGCACGCGTCTTTGCTTTTTCAAAGTTATGAACTTATTTGAAATTACTTGCTACAACGGTAAAAAATATCATGAGAACACCAACATGCCTGAGAGTACTTCAAATTTTTTTCAAAGGCATCTGCCTCATTTGGCCAACTCGGTGGACTATGGCCTAGGCGTCTACAACTCTGAGAGGAGGCCTGTTTCCAGAAATGGTCAATAATGCGTTAACAACGACACAAGGAGCCTTAATCACAAACTGCAAGCCAGTTTGCTATTACTCAATAGAACAATAACCTAATTTCAGAAAAGTTTCTGCACAGACGGGTGGAGAAAATTTTGGAGTATTCTCTACAACGATGCAGTTCTAACGGCTCGTTAGTTCAACAACCTTACAATTTCCCTAAGCACTAAATCACCAACGAGCCTCGAAGCTACGTCCTTAGAACCATTACTGCAGTAATGCTTTGTGTGCATGTAAGTAGCATGAATAACGATATTCATCTTCGCTATATGCCTTATTTTCACAAGTACACAGGAATGGGCAGTTTATCAAATTATCAATACACTTTGGCCATTAATGGGTTTACGTAAGGGGCTTTGATTGCAAAGCCGGATATCGAGCCGGGCTCGTTTCCTAAATCGGAAATACTAATTTGAAGAGGTCTTTAAGATAGTGTTATTTAATTTATATAGAAGTGACGGTTATTTTGAAATTATCGACTTAAATACGCTAAAATTTCAAATATTCGTAACCTTCTCTGTAACTTTATTTCTAAATCTGCGCTTCTAATATAAACTCGGCCACCATTTTGAATTTTGTAAATGTCAGTTTTTCCCCATAGTGAGGGGGGGAGTAAAAAAACCCCGCCATAGACAACAAAGTCGCACCGGGGCTCCAACATAGAGAACTACTCGGGTGAAAAGGCAATCGTTCCAGGATTATATATAATAAATTAATTTATAATAAACTAACGACACACCTATGTCCTTGGTCTATTTCAAATTACCTATAAGCCTAAATACGTCTGCAATGGGTAAGACCCGTAATATCATTTCGAAAATACATAGCCTTTCACTAATTTTACGTATAGAAAGCGTTAGAGTCCCGCAGTAATTATTCATCTCAGTATTAAATCTGTCAAGTTGTGATTACCTCAATTATTAATACAATCTGTTATAACTTAATTTCAGAACACAAGGTGGAGCTACGCCGCTAACAATGGCCGGTTCATAAATAAAAGGTTGAACTGGTTCTACGCTTCTACGATTCAATTGTAATCCACCGACACGAAATCGACAGTCACGCGACGATCGACCGACAACTTAAAATGGTTGTAACAACTACGTTCCATGTATAAAGTAAGTACTTTTAACACGGTTATAAATGTTACATATCAACCTAATTTCAGTAGGTCGAACTGTTCAGATTAAATTAAATCAGAAATCATAATAAAAAAGCGCCTATTTCATAACGTAAATATGTAGGTGTATGAACGTGCCAACTTCAACCTGGTTTCTCCGTCTAATGAAAAATATTATTTGCAGCATAATCATATTTGTCCAATGAATAATTAATTATCTGTGTGTGTATTGATTAAAATACTAAATGGATATAGAAATCGCCAGATTTTACACTATTAACAAATGGTAGCACAATTTATTAAATAAGTATTTAATACATTTTTGGGCATAGCCGTGACATTATGCTACTAGTGTGTACAGTATCTTAGTACAAGTAAATTAAAAACTAATCAGTGATATCCTTTATAGCTGGGAAAAATGTACAAGGTTTTCAGTGCTTTTGTTTTGAAGAAATATAATATTTTTTCTAAAATATTCCATAATATGGTAATTTAGAGAAATTCGAAATTAGTACGTACACATTTCTCTTTTAATTATTATTTATTATTGAATATGGTGAAATACAATACTATACTATAAATTATAATACTGATTGTAACCCCAATCCAGGGTTTAATTACAGGCAACTCTTATAGATTTACTCTTAAATACACTCTATTTCAGAAAGTGTTCTATTGTGTAACCTCCGGTACGCTATCATCAATGGGCATAAAGCTGCTGTAATTACAGGCTGTTGTAAGGTCCCTAATTGACTTGATAATAAAGTAAATTACATATACGAGGTCACGTCCCCCTTTCACATGAACTCGTTAATCTACATGGTGTATTTTACCGAAATTATCGAATTGTCGAATATTTTTCAAAATTAAAATATACAATAAAGTGAGTGCAAAAACCTTCAAAGCTCCTAATGAAAAAAGATGTACTTATTCTTACAAAGAAGAATATAATTTACTTTACAGTCCAGTATAGTTAAAATATTTTTTTAATCATTATTAATTCTTCAATTATATGTAACCGCAGGTTGATCGACATCAGGTAGAACCCGTATTTTATAATTAATTAACACGTGTTCCATAAGCGACAGTGGCCAACATGAAGCGGGCTGTTTACTATTTTTATTAATCCTTTGCACGTCAACGTCCGCTACAGGCGCAAAAACGTTTTATGCTCATATCGCCGACACTTTTTGGCGACATCACCTTTGAATCGTATTTCCAGGAAAAACAGTTTTAGTTTTTGTTGACAGTATTTTTTTGCTCAGGTCAGTGATAAACAAATACTTTGTGTCTGCCATATATTTTAAATGGATTTGAGACCAAACGTAAATATGTTTTAAACGATACTAGTGATGAAGTAAGAATTTAAAGTCACAAAGTTATAAAATGAAGTTTTTATATATTTTTTATCAATGTTTTAATGGCTGCAATCAACATAAATTATTTATTACTTTATGTAATTTTGAAAATTTAACAACAGTTAAATCAAATATAAATGGTATTGTTGCAATGCCGTGTGGGAACTGCACTATACTGAAGCGATCTTTGATTAGATTAAAACGTCTAAAGTGGGGTGAAATGTGACTCAGTTAATACTAATATCGCTTGATTTGACGATTCTTGGCCACTCTCCTATTTTCTTACAGCTCAAACGTCAAAAGAAATCTCTTAATTTAAATTCTTATTAAAGTTTATTCAGGCTTGACGCAGATCTTAGCGTAAAACTTCACGTCCTGCGCAAACGAACGACTAACTTTTTGTAGAATTGAATAATGTGGTAGCGATAGATATTCAAATCCGATTTTATCCAAAAGTTGACATTGCTGCCGGCACCTCTGCATCTTTGAACAAAGATATAAGTTGAACTATTGTGTAAGAGGAATTTCCACACTACATGTATATAATCGATTGGCGACCGTTTATGTTTCGTTACCTTCGAAACAAGAGTTAGTACTACTAATCATAAATTTCACTGAACGAGCACCATACTTCATTTAATTTGACATTGAATACTCTCAAAGTTTCAATAACAGCTATACAAAAGCACTCGTCAAATTGCAATTCCAGATTAGCTCATGACAGTTAAGACCACAATGATTTATTTAGTTAAATTCATTAATTAGTTAAACGTCATGGGATCATTCCCCTCATGAGACCAATACTACATGATAACGTACGTTTTCATTACCGCCGAGAGAACAGTTACATTAAGAGGAAAGAAATGAGTCGTGTTTCACATTACTATGCAGAACGGAGCGCGACATCGTTTCCTTCGCAGCTGACTTCATTACTATCCCTGTTCGGTTACGTAGATATCATTGGAAATTTTCGTGGAAGTTTTCAGTTATGTCATTTCATTTATAGAAAAATTGTGCTTAAGTATACAAAAATGATTACATATGTTGGGCTAAAAACTTGGCCTAGTGCGAATGCGAGTGCGATTTGGACTCGCGTTGACTCTCGACTCTGACACCGGCGGTTCCGCCTTACCGTATAATAAGATAATAATAATAACACATCCATAAATATTATGTTTGTAATAGTGGTTTTTTTTGTTATTAAATTCCATATACACGATTTTAAGATAATCTCCTTTTCATATACAAGACAATTGCCAAATTTTACGATTCTAGGTCAACGTAAAACTTTTGCTTTCTTTATACCACATAACAATCATATTTTTTGATCGTAATAACTTACAAGTTTGATTTTTTCATTGCTGAAAGAGACCGTAGACTCGTTATACGCATATGCGCATATTCTTAGA
Source organism: Spathilepia clonius (assembly GCA_018250295.1). Taxonomy (NCBI): domain Eukaryota; kingdom Metazoa; phylum Arthropoda; class Insecta; order Lepidoptera; family Hesperiidae; genus Spathilepia; species Spathilepia clonius. Next base: position 9,041 of record DWRA01001138.1, on the reverse strand, counting down.
AACGCGTCTCTACGGTTTAAAAGTGATATGACAAACAGACGGACAACAAAGTGATATTATTCGATTCCCTTTTTCCTTTCAAAATTCGAATTGGACAGCATCTGCATTACTTTGATCCAATAATGGCGATTATTGTATAAACGGTTAACGTTCGTCTACGTTCGAGTAATAAAGGCGGTGGCTATTGGTAAGTTGACTGAGACAGTTATTTCTATTCGCGGCTTTCTCTAGTAGTGATGTCGTTATTATAATTTGCTGTGGAAGATATAAAAGTCTTTACCTATTAAGTATTCCGAATTCACCTTGATTTATGGAATACCAATGACTTATTTATGGAGTGTTAGCAAACATTGAGGGCGGATAAGCATAATTCAGGAAAAAAATGATTCGAACCAATACAAGATATTCAATCCCATCAGTATCTTTATCTATCAAAAAGTTATATAATTAAGTAAGTAGCGGCAAATCTATTAATAGAAGGCACATAACCAATTTGTGCTACGAAACAATTACGAATAAATTTAGCCTAATATGCTAAGACAAGCATAAGTACTAATGATGGTATGTCGCAACTGAGTATTTAAAATTGCTTTAATTAAAATGAACGGCAGTTGTCTTCGTTCAAAGTAATACGCGCCAAGGAGCAAATGTACGCTAAGCCATTAACCCCATTACTGACGCAGTTCGAATTAACATACGCGTCACCATGTAAAATATTCCCTTCAAAGGCGATTTTTTTGCAATGACGACACGCGTGGGGGGACGACTAGCATAGCTTTCTGAGCCGCAAAGGGTGCCTGTTCCATGGCTGGCCAACCATACATCTAAATTGCACCTTTAGATTTCTTTTCTGTGTTTAGATGGTTGCTTATTTGTACCTGTGTATGTCAGTGGTTCCCACATACTGAGAATTTTAGTTTGAGACTGTGAATGTACAAAGCGTCTTTTGAGAATATATATTTAACTTCAAAGATAGTTTAAGATAGTTTAATAATAAGAAATCCATACACATCCCTCGTATTTAACCTAAGACCTCGGTGAACTTGCCTATATAGTCCAAAGTCCTAACATATTCACAATGTATAGCCACGTAGGTCAAACATTAACTTACTAGTGACGGTCGGTACAATATATTGATTGCGATACGTCGGCGCCAAGGATATAATAGATATAAGCTTAGGAAATAAATTGATAAAAAAATGTTCAACATTTTAAATAAAACAGTAGCCTTAGAATATGTAGGATATTCAAGTTAGGGGAGGTTGGTCAAAAGGGATATTTTCGTTCTATAGGCTCTAGTAAGTAAATAGGACATTATTTTTAACCATTAGAAGGTTATTTAGAACTTGAATTACTTTGCTACAAAAATAAAATGCGACAATGAATTTTAAATCGATTTAAATGGTATTTTTTCAGTTTAAAACAGATTTATTTTCTCTTCTTAAAAATAGGTTGTGTTGAAAGGGATACAAGAATTTATAAACATGACGACGTTGTAATACTGTAAAGATATCACGTTAAACATTGCTATATTTTATATTGAAATATTATTAAAACATAACCACAAAATTTACAATTATTCTAAATAAAAAATTATTAACGAGGTATTCGTTACCCTAACCTAAATAATAAAGCTAACCTAAACTCTTTGCCAATAATATATTAGGCATACTACAGGAATCAGTGCGAATTATACAGTATACTGAACATCAAGGACCAATTTCAAAATTATCCAACCAAAATGCGCGGCCAACCATTCACCATCGCGAACGAGTCTGGTCACCCTAATGATCCCTTCATCGTCAGCGTTTAATAATAAAAGCGAAAAAATGAGTTGTTGAAATAATTTACTTTAAATATTACATATTTAACACGAATGAGTTAAACCTGGAATGTTGTGAGGAAAAACCCGTGCACGGCCTTGCCCAGACAGAAAAAAGATGTCCGCCATGTAATAAGAGTAGATATTAAGCCAATAAAGTCAAGAAGTGACTGAATCATTGGACTAGGTTGTCATATGACTGAAAGATGTTTCTTTCTTCAGAGAACTGAGTTACAACTTCAAAATATTTTTTGTATTTATATGGCAATTCTAATTATTACTAAAATAATAACAATAAAAAAGATATAATACCTTTTTTATTAATATACTCTCTTGAATTGGTTCACGAGTTGTGGCCGTGTATCTTGTAAAACATTAATATGAGTGCATAATATACATATTTATTACATACGAGCTCTTACTATTGGAGTAAATGTTATGGATCCGAAAAGATTTTCAAATTTAGACCATCTATAAACAATTACACTATGGGCAATTTTTACTTACAGTTCTGTACCATAAGCAGTTTTAAAATGTTTGGTAAGTTATTTAAATACAATTTTAGCTAAATATATCGTTTATAAGTTGTACTTTTAGGTATTGCTGAGAAGTTTTCAAAGTATGATCACAAAGGAGATGACTGAAACACGAGATAGACTGTTTCCAATACTGAGAACGAAATAATGTTCAAATTGAAAACCTTGAAGTCTTTTAAATTGCGAACAACACTTTTTTGTATTTGGAACACAACTTCAATGATCGCTTGGGAACTCAACAATAACGTGAGCTATAAGTATTAAAGCTAGCTTTAAAAAGCAACCAGCAGCTAAAATTCATGTCCTATATCAAGATACTCGAATAACTTTCCAATTGGACTGTCTATTAACAACTCCACCCCCAACCCCTTGATAAGGGCATATAGATAAGAGGAGAGAAATAGTCACCATAATCAATTGAAATTGTGCCGGCCCAAGTCATTCAAGCGAAGTGAACAATGGGCAATTTAGCGAAACGAGGCGTTAGATCGACCAAATGATCGGTTGATAACCCATTACGAGATGAGCATTTCCGCGTTAGGGTCTCCCCACATTCGTGTTATGACGTGATGGGCATGACGTCGTGTACACATTTATGTCGTAGAGGGAGGTATTTTCTGCCTGGCAATATAATGTATAGAACGTTTTTCCTGCGACTGTAAAATATTTATTGCCAATGACGGCAGAATTTTCTCGAATTGATATTTTTCTCTTAAATGTACAATGATTACCTTTTGTCTACAATGATTACCAAAGTCTTCTTTAGCTTTTAAACACTCGCTCAGATAAAACAGAATCAACAAGATTTTTCATGATACATGTTTTAATTACAGTGTTACGCTGACACCGTTCGCACATGTTCGGTATATAATTTCTTGTGAACGAATTAGCGTTATTTTCTTCTTTTATTATAACTTGTTGCGACCAAGGCGCAATAACTCATTTCAAAGTAGAGGGTACCTGCTTGCTCATCGGAAGCACTTTATCCGCAATATAAGCAAGATAAGCTCTCGAGCCAGATAGATTGTCTGGGAGTTGGGCGCAGTAAATCTGGACGCACAATGGCCGAGGCTGTAACTATTGAAATTAAAACCAGCGTAAAAATTTAAATGGATTTTTTTTATTAGCTACGGCACTTGACGTCTTACGTAAACCGTTTAAACATTATTTGGAGTACTAGATATAGTTGTATTTTAATATAAAAAGAGATAATTACATTACAGAGTTGTAAAAAAAGTTGTTATAATTATATCAATTATTTCTTTGAGAATAAATGATCGAAGTGCACTGAAAAATGACTAATCTTATTACAATAATTAATATCTTACAATACATAATAGGTATACTTTGCGTCGGCCCGCAATTGCCGACGTTTAAATTGCTTAGTTTGGCACATCGGCTTTATGTGGAAATATATCACAATAAATTGTGATTGGACCCACCGATTTTTTGCTATGTATGAAACTAGCTAGTAAATAGTAATTCTACATATTTTTTATTTACATATTTCTTATTTAAAATATGTTTCAGGAGCGTTACACAAAACTAAGAAATAACCTTAATATTTTAAATGCGCACGTTCGTATTCGCTCTCAGGAGACACGTTAATTTAAAAGCAACATTTTTTCAAATACGTAACATAAGTGTACGAGTAACCGGGTCAGATCGTCGCACGGGCTAATGAGGGAATCAAGGTAGCGTTAATGTAGCATTTACGCGGAGCTACCATCTGCCTGAGCTTGTTGGCTTTTAAACTATTTAGGCCAACGTTCTTTTACAATGGCTTTAGAAGCCTGTTAGGGTTTCGATATTTACGTAATCGTTATATCACTGAGACGCCTTACTCTCTTACCTACGAAACCTAGCTATCTATAATCTGTATGTATGTTAAAGACGTTAAATCGCAATAAGTTTTTCATGTTATCGACGTGAGGCTGAAATATATTTACCTCCACTTGGCGAGATAAACCTAAGCACCCTGATTATATTAAACCTGGTACTGCAACAAAATAAATTATTAAGTGGCCTATGTATTGACCCAAATTATACGTAGCTTTGTTTATCTTCCACTTAAAAACCTTAAAGAGAGAGTTTGCGAAACATTTTGTAACAAATGAGTTAACGTAAAGAATTTTGAGAAACAAAAATTATCTTCTAGTTAAAATAACAATGTTCCCAAACTTTTGCGAAATAACATGACAGAAAGAATTAAACAAAATGGAGTGAAGCAGCAACTTCGACACTTTTGGTTACAAACTTATGGCAGGAGGTTGTTTTGTTGTAATTGTAATTTAGAGACGACCACCACACCACCGCAACTATCTCTACGTCTATTGCTACCACATAACAGTAGGTTTTCCGTCTGTCCTCAGCAGTAGCAATCTATGGTCAACCACAGGTTGGATTTCTATCTTACTTCGAGTTAATCTGTATTTGTCCTGACTCCTTACCTTCCTGCTATGACGGCAGCAGGTTCATTTACTACTACTATTAATAAAATAATAAAAAGAATTGTTCTGTCTGTATATTATCTTACAAAACAAATACTTTATTTAAATTTAAAAGATAAAATGAAAGTTTCAAGTAAGAGTTACTTTAAATTTCTAACCAATTGCGACATGAACGGAGATATTTTAAAACTTGTTTTCAGCGTCATTTAAACTTTAGACCTTGGATGGATGACCAATTACCGTTTCAGTGCTACGGAAGGCAGGTTAAGTAACGTCGGTCCCGGTTGGTATCATTAAGTAATAATCGTTAAACTTCGCGAGAGCTCTACACCACGGTCGAAAACCCCAGCGAAATTATTAAAATTGTGGCATACCTATTCAAGTTTTAATGAATAGTTCTAAAATACCTTAACATATCTTCGCGTGTTATTAATTGTAATCGCTAACCGCAAAAGGGTATTTTATATTGAGTGCCAAATTAAATATTGGGTAAAAACATTATTGTATTTTTTGCTTATAGATATTATCAAATTTAACGCAATTATAATTGCATATACTATATTTAAGTAAATGCAAATGTAGTCTTCTCTGAAGGGACGAAATGGAGTATGCTCCAGGTTTCCCTTAGTGGTGGGGCATAAAAAAGTTTGCAGATGATGGAGGTAAAAGTTTTCCTCCAGCTCGGGACCAACTAAATGTAATAAAGTATAAGCCAATATCATATCATACAAACCGTCGGCAGATAGCTCACGTATTTTTCTATCTATTATGCCGGTTATAAAAAATCTATCTATCCAATTTTTGCCTAACAAAGATCGAAATTTCACAATTTAGAGCAGACAAACATTGTCAATTATTGATCTTTAAGCAAAAATATTGGTAAATCAATTATTATTAATCGCGGCAGTTAGAAGATAGATAAACTGTTAGGGCTTCCTCAAGTTGGATGCAGTTGTATACGCATGAGTTGTCATGGTGTTGTCAACGCATGCTGTAAATCGTGAACTGCACGCAGTTCATACGCAGCTACTGTAAGCAACTGACGTATTACGCAAGTTTAGTAAAAATGAATTTTAATCCACAACCACATCAGAGAAAAATATGCAAGTTCGAAAAATGCACATGACTTATATCTATTTAAAAGACCCAGAAAACTGTTATTGCTTTATATCTATTTAGAAGATAGATAAATTGTCGGCAAATAGGTCTGGAATTGTGTTATTGCTTTTATGCCCGCAACAGTTAACCCATTTTTAGCTCTCGTCATAAATTTTATGTGTTACGGATGAAAATTTCGTAAATTCTCCTACCAACATCTTAAGTTGCAAACATAAATGTGCAGGGAGTTACAAAACGTTTATTTAGATATTATGTTATTTTCTTTATGCATTTTGAAAAGCATTTGGAAAATATCAGAAACCAGCAAAATCCGGCTACGTTGTGGCTTGCTGTGATATTTCCTGAACTACGCGATAAGAAGTATCTAAGAACTCGTATACCCATATAAATTCTATGTTGTATAAACGTTATTTATTATTTATATTATCTGTTAAGTACATTACGAGTTTTGAGAACAAAATTGTTAATGATTTTGAAAGATTTTTAATATTCATCTATCAACGTTATACTGTTTGAATTTATATTGAATTGCTGTAACGTTTTGATAAATTCACTATCAATTTCTATGATATGTAATAAAACAGTGTCTACATGATTACTAACAAAGTTCGCAGACAGCACATTTAAGTTCTCGGTGATTGCGAAACTTTCACTTATTGTCTACCGATAATATGAAATACAATTTCTTATTCACATCTATTTATAGTGTGAAGCGTTTCGGTGTAAGAGTATGGACCCCGGCCGACGTACATATGAAGCGACCATAGTATGCCTGAGGCAAGCAGAACCCGCGATCGCGGAGTTGGTTACAGCCATAAGCAGTTGTGACCAACACACATAACCTCGTTTACAACTTAATCTTATAAAGAAATACCTTACCCGGAAATGCCAATAATAACCATAATCTTCCCAATCTATTACCTCATAATTGTTTTATAATACAATAAGTCTGCTTAAGAATATTCAATTTGAGTAATTTAACAGAGCGTATAACATATTCACCTTTATTCGAAATCATTCATACAATTTGGGACCTAATGACTATTATACAATTACGAAAAGCGCTTCCAATTGTGAACCGCATCTTGTGATCCCGCCGCCCTATTTCTTTTCTTACACGAGCTTTATAGGAATGATTTATAGCACGTTTTAAAGTCCCGCCATTGTACTCGATATCTTCTGAATCATAAATGTGTCATTTGCCTGTTTACGTTGTCCAATTTTGAATTTAAAATCGGGATAGGGCTTTGACATGTTATTAATCATTACTGCAAATTAAAATTGTGTTTTTTTTATATGATGGAGTAGCAAACGTGCATACAGTCCACCTCGTGGTTAGTGGCAACTGCCGCCCGTGGACATTTATGATCCACCACAGATAAGACCAGAATCCTAATTAAAGTCGACCACGGATGCGTTGCTACCCCTGTGGACTAAGTTGGAATGCCTTCTTAAGTTTATCTCCCTTACCTCACCCTTCAAACCAGAAGACAGCAGCGCTTAACACTGCTGTTATTAGGCAGAAAGAAGTGAGGCGGTGGTGCCGAAGGAGTTGCACTACAAAGGGTTCTACCACCTTGTGTTTGTTATAATTTTATGAAATTAGCGATCCACGTGAGTTTGTCGTTTCTTAGACCTCTGAATTAATTACAAGTAGGACTGAATAGAAGTAATATCTAAGAGAACGGCCACAAATGCGTTGCTGTCTCTGAAGACTAAGTCGGAATGACTCATCTCAATGTATCTCCTTCACCTCAAGTTCCGAACCATAACTATTATGAACCGTTGTAGCAGTGGAACCACCAGAGTTGAACCAAGGACCGGTCTATTTAGCAATGGAGCATTTTAACTTATTTTGTCTGTAAAATTGCTGTTTGGCAGATAAATTAAATATTAACTTCATGCATTCAGTACTTAAATGTGGTATTCATAAACATATCATATTATATCATACTCGGTCTCTTTGTTTCGTTTTCACAGTACAATAGTAATTAACTGGCGGTCATTAAAATTCGGCAGACATGTCTGGTGCATCGAAATGCACATTATGAGGTAATTTTAATGTGGAAAATTGTATACATTTAAAATGAAGTTGGGACCAAGTTATAGCAACTACCTCTATAATTTTACGACATATTATTTTTTAGAGAATAGACATACACCAAATCTTAAATATTTTTTTTATAAATCTGTATCTGAGATTTTAAGATTAATATAGACTTTTGCTATGTTCTGTATTTTCTATATGTATTTGATTACAATTATTTGTACCGATTTTGCTCGTTCTAGTCTCTAGTACACCGGATATGGTGGAACAACACTTGAGACTACGAATAAGCGTTTGTACTAGGAACTTGGTTAAAATCTCGAGCTAGCTTAGTAGGTACGTACATTAACGCTAACCCTAGTGCACACATTACGTGTTTAGTTTGCGATCGTGCCATGAGTACAATAAGGATATCCTGCGCATCCCATTCCCAAACACGTAACAAAAGTAGTGCTCTCTTTATACGACTTTCTGCTCTTTAGGCTCCTACCCTTCACAACTTGAAAGCGAAACCCTCAAGGTATGAGTGGGGCGTGCCGTCTTTCATAGTCCTTTTCCCTACCATACGAAAGATGGCGCGATAGCGCTTCCCTTTAAAAAAATGGATCAAGTGATTTTTTACTCCAGCGAACTGGCGGTAATATTATTGGAAACTGTTCGACGTACATTTTGCTTCCGGGTGATAAATGGAACAAGCGCAGTAATTGCCTCTCGTTAAGCACTGTAGTTGATAGCTTAGTGGTATGAATTTCCATTTCTGGTGTTCACGCTCACGGTAAGCTGTAAATTAACGAAAATTCTTTAAAATGAAATTGTATTACTAAAATACAATTTATTTTGCGCCACAGGTATAAATTATTTCAGTATTTAACAAGCATCACTTATAGTTTAATGCAAAAATTCTGCAAACTTCACGAAAATTTATTCAGATTTAAGACTTATGCAAACAAGCCTTGCATTGCCGAAAACTTCGGGAGAATACCGCACAGTGAAATAATACGTTAGTCGGGTTAAGGTTTGGTATAAAAAATTCGTATCAGTAACGAGCTGAAAAAAACAGCTTAGTG
>DWRA01001137.1:0-18525 GCA_018250295.1 Spathilepia clonius | reverse complement strand
TACCTAGTAATAAGTGTCAAATATGTAATCTAGTTGATAAGTCTAAATAAATAAATAAAAATAAATAAAATAATAATCCTCTCTCTTTCCACCACTAGGTGTATTATAAGTTAGTATGCCACTTACATCGACTACTCTGCCTCCTTCCGCCCGTTTTACGTCATGTACATTACATTTATAAAGCTCACCAGATCCCTACATGTGTAATGTAATTCATCTACAATTTATCATAAAGGAACCATAACCTATGATTCAAAAAGATAACCACTTACCTAATCGGAATGATGTAAGAGAAAAGCAGCACGAATCTGAAGAGAAAGCCGTACCAGGGCCCCTCGAAGCCCTTCAGCACGATCATGAGGAAGGACGTGAGCAGTGTGGCCACGAACAGCACTTTCATGAGGTCGTTGACCTGCAGGTCCAGGCGGCCCACCTTGGAGCGAGGTGCCGCGTTGTTCATCACACTACGGGTTTCGCTACCTGTAAGTATTTGCACGCTTCTTTAATCCGTACATCAAAATGTGTACAACACACTCTATTTTTCGACTACAATAAACCAATTTATGAGAGTTCCTTTTATGTCATTTATTTAGAAGAACTCAAAATTGATCATACAAACGTATCACATGTCTATACTTACCAGTATAAATAACGAGTCCAGTCGCCTGCCCCGAGGCCACCACACAGCCACTCCACAACGTGTTCTCGATATCCAATGAGTCACTCTCTTCATCATCAAGTCTGGTGCAAGTGCCGATGAATGAGTGTATGTCCTTCTCAGGCTTCTCTATGAACAACTGCGCGTGTATGTCTAGGAGATGTGCGTCGGTAGGTAACTTCTGTGTAGATGGTAAGGGGATTCTAAAAAATAATGACATGTAAAATATATTGGCTGTCTGTCTTCTTATAGAACCAGTTGTACATAAAAACGATCACAGATGCATTGCCACTGTTGAGGATTAAGATGTTCGCTACCTATGTAAGTTAACCAGTGTCCATATCCTTTTAACAAAAAGCATCACACTAGAAATAGGTGTGGCGGTGGTAGCTCTCCAGTTCTCCTTAACTGTTTTAAAACCATTCGACTTAATAAAAATCTGATGCGCATATTAGATTTTAACATATATATAATTTTTTAATAACTACGAACAACTGTTATTTTGACACTAATTATTTGTTATGTTACTAAATCTACTACCTTTCATTGCATTTGAAGGGATATTTTTTATTACATTATTCACAAGTGTTTAATTAAACATTATTATTCACTTGTCTATTTTATTTTACCACATTTGTAGACATTGCTTGTTGTATTTTCTGCTGTTGATAGAAACTCACAATAATGTAAATGTTATATACATTATTATAGCGTAACAAAGGAGTGCTCATTTAATATAGTATTACTCCTGCTTAATTTTATATATTTGTTGCATTATTATTGTATGTTTCCTTTATTTAATGTCACGATTGTTTACTTATTAATTGATTGAAAAATTAGAAGATGGATCCAGACACATATACAATCAGGCAAATGTCTAAAAATAATGTTAATTATTATCACTTTCCATGTTATGCTCATCTATACCTGTCTTATGAAACGGGGTTACTTTTTTCAATAATATTCCACACAGAGTCAGGCACTATTCTTGGAATAGGCACAATTTAATGTCTATATAGCCTTTACAAGGTTTAAGATCATTACATTATAGTTAATCTTATATGCTTTCAAAATCACATGTGCGGACATCAGGTTTATTTGTCTGGATTGATAGAAAATGATTAATTTTATTCATAATAAACTAATTATAACTGTAATATATTATAATTATTTGGTAAAGGACTAAATAGATGCACTAATAATAAATTAAAGGTGATGTTAGGTATTAGCACTATTGAACAAGTTTGTTCCCTTAATAAAAGTTCATTAAATTGTTATCAAAATATCACTCAATACAAGTATGTGTAAATAAATAATTACAATAACCCTGTTATCTTGCTCAACAGCTCGACGTATTTCCCCTGACCAACAAACCTATTTACAATTCTAACTATAAATAAACGCTATTCATAGCTGTACATTAGCCTAATGGATGCCAAACTTATTATATTTTCAAAAGCATATGTATCAGACAAAAACTAAAAGACAAGAGTCGTGTGACCTCCATCGGCAGTTTTGTGCAAATGGTCATATGCCATTGATCCAGACTTCTTATAAATATGTGAATCAGATACAGATATTCATTAAAATTTAAACCGAATTGTTACCTTAGTTTCCAGTCAATCTCTCCATCCAACTGATCAGTCCTAATGAACACTGTTCCCATAGTCTCGTTAGTTCTAAGTAGGATCATGTCTGCGGGCACTCTCTGGCCCTTGTGCAGCATCACAATGTCACCAACTCTCAATGCTGAAGCGGATACACGTTCTGTTATAAATGGCCGGTAACCATCTGAGGGTAGGTCGAGGGCTATACGCTCATAACGCTGCCTGTTAACTTCTCTGTCTCTCCTGCAAATGATAGTTAAAATATTTAGGTTTTCAGGTCACATAACTTAAATTAGAATGAGAGCATCAGATAAGAATAATGAGGATATTCTCTTACAGCTTACAGTAAAAGTGCCAAAACTATTTTTGTTTCATAGATAAATAGGTAATGTGTTTTCATGTTATTTAAAAATAGCAAAATATAGAACAAAATTAAAACAGTTGTGCCAAGAATTGGATAGATTTCTTAAAAATACCTATAAATGTTTTAGGTGGTTTTTTGTTCTCATGTTAAGTTTGATTTCCAGAATACAAATATACTTCCAGGGATCAATAAATGATAATAGATTTACTTATTATCCACCCATTCTATGTCAAAAGGTATACAATTTTATCTGAACTAAGCTGGCAATCTGTATTTGACCTATTCTTCAAAGAGCGCATTGAATTTTAATGCACATATTTTAATTATCATCCCATTGGTATACATATTGTAAGCATGTTAAGTAAGTAGAAAATTTACTAGTGGAACTGGAAATTAAATTAAATTTCTATGCCTCTTATCTTGAACAAAGTTATCAATATCTGTTTAAAAATGCTGAGTGGGTGTCTTATATCAAAAACCATCTTAAAAAATAAAACATAAACCTCACCTGTATCTTCTAAAGTCATCAACTGCCTCTCGAAATAATGTCACTGCTAATACAAAGCATAGTGGTCCCCAGTATGTGTACAGATAACCAATCCTGATACTCGGAATGAACTGGCTGAGAGCCATTACCAGGAAATACATGTTCAGGAAGAAACGGAACTGCTCAAACAGCACCAGAGGAAGGAATGTTATGATGTTATATTTCTGTGATAAAAAAGAAACATGAATTTAGAAATATTAAAATAAATTAAGGAACCTAATAAAACTTTCAATGAACATTTATTTACTTCAAAGTTTAAAATTTTTATTTGACATTATATTCACTGTCTCACCTTCAACAAAGTTCTGTTGTCTTAGTAGAGGCAACTTTATGTTATATAAAGAGTAAAACTAAATAGATATGTGCAGTAGAACTACTAATATTACTCTACAACTAATAAAATGTCATTTATATATAATTCTTTTATACAGTACAGAATATTGTTACTCATAAATGATGGTTCTTACATTACTCATATTATGGTATAATGGGTTTTAATATCAATTGGAATTACAACACAACAAAACATTACAAGCCAGTTATGATTTATAAAACATATCTTTGGAAGAGTTCATGTTGTATTTTATTTAACTTCACAAATAAAGTAAAAATCAATAAATATTTTTAAATTTTGACAAACAATAAAAGGTAACCAAACAATTAGAAATAACTTAGTTGAAATGGTTAGACAGTAATCACTGATGATAATTGGAGTTATTTTATCAGTGTTATCAAAATGAGACTAATACCTGTGTACTTTGTAAAACTATGTATATCAATAGAATAGTAGTACTCCATATGTAAACACCAAAATGTTATTTTTGTATTTATGCAGTCCACTTAAACAGATTTATTGTGCATAAGATTTTTGCAGTCCTGTCCGTCTTATGTGCACGAAAATTGCGTGACAGTTTCAAAGTTCGCGTATGGCTCTATAAGGCATCAATTATTATCAACGGCTCACCTGATTACAGACATAATTCGGTGGATATTCCTCATCAGGCAATTGTCCCACATATATCACCCTTGAACTTAGCTCCCGTTTACGGAACCTTGAGAATGCGAGCCTAAAAGCAAACATAATAACAATACAAAGAGACTATTGTTTAACTCAAACAATTTTTTTTTCTTACCTTGACCATATGGATTTCTTTTTGGGCCGCGCAAGTAATGGCGTGGACTCCATTATAAGAGAAAAACGAAACCACTAGCACCTAAGTTTTCATAATACACTGATTATAAATAAAAACAAATTCTTCAATACTGATTAAAAATTGATTGAAAACGTAACGTTAGTACGTACGTAAACACAACACAACCAATTTTGACAATATACTGACTGTTATACGAATGAATGAAAATTTGACAATAACTTAGTGTTTTGCGACTTGTGGGGCATAGATTTATCTAGTCGATGCTATCAAAACATTACATGAATGAAAAATAAAAAAACATTTTTTGATAACATTTCTATAAATTAATAACGGCTATTATAATTAGCTAGTTACTATTATATTTTAACTACACAAAACATTTTTATATAAGGCAAGGATGCTATTATAACATTAGCAAGTTATAATATAGCAACATTATATAGGTAAATAAATATGGCGATATGTATGTAAGTTTAGGGTGTGTGAATAAAATTTAGCGATGGTCGCGTAAAGAATCAATCAGAAGGGCCATACATTGAATGTATAACTTATAATTTGTGCAGTACAAAATTGCAGCAGTGCTTACATAGTGTTAACGGCGCGTTAAAGTGGTGGTGCATCGTATGATAAATTAGATCAATGACTCGGAAACTGGTGGTTGACAAGTCGGGAACTCGGGAGTCGGGGCTGCGTTCCGTCGTCGGTCCTCTCGTTTTACTGCGAGTGTTAGAAAGTAAGCCGAGATGTTTTTATATGAATGTATAATGTTCGTTACTACGCAAGTGAGTGGGGTTTGTCGTTGAATTATTACGCGAGCGACGTTGTCTTGTGCAGGTGTAATTAAATTTGCAGAGGGGGTCTTAGTGATGCAGGGTGTCGGCGATCGCGCGGCCGTCTCTGTCTACCGGGCACACCTCTGGTGACCTATTTTCTGGTTGTTGCATTAAGCTACTATTTATGTCTGGGGGTGTGAAGTAGGGCGCCGGTCCTGCACCCCATGCAGTAGCGTAATTAACTGCCTCCCGTGCGGAGGATATAAAAACTGTTAAAAGCTATAAAACTGCTTTGGCGGTATATAAGTTGGTTCGTAATTTGTGCAAATGATTGAAATTTGTAATAATCAGTGATACATGTTCAATGATTCTGAAGTGGCAGATTCAGGTAGGCCCTCATTTATGAAATATTGATTGATAAATATTGCTGTGAGTAATGCAATATTTTTATAACATACATCCATTATATATTGAACATATTTCAATGGATTATTGTTCAATGGATAAAGATAATGGAACTTAGTTTCATTTTAAATGCTTTTCATTTTGTTAGTTGCATTGAAGTAGATTTCTTTTGGAATTTAATATATTGCATTAAAATGCTTTTTAATTTTATTTAAATCTTTGATACATTTAGTTTTTCATGTCTCTAATTTGTTAATTTGTAAATATGTAGATTGAGTTATTGAGTATATTGAAAGACATTTATTTTAAAATGTTTGATTACAGGGCTAGTAATACAATAATTGATCTTTACTTGCAGCAAATTATAATTGACAGTAATTACATGTTAACAATTAATTGATAATTGTATTAATCATTATATTTATATCTTATTAACCAGAATAAACACTATGTGAATGTTAAAATGTCAGATAGGTCTATTCTCAGTGATGTCACCCATGATGAGTGGTATATAATTGTAGAAATGTCATTTTTGTATTTATATACCTCCTATATGAGCATTTTTTTTATCATAAGTCAAAGTCAACCATCTATACTCCCTGTGACACTTTAATGAGGTTATTAAAGATTCAATAATTGTGAGGATTCTGGTCCAACTTGTCACTAGTCAAATAGTGGCTCTCTACACTAACCCCAGTTATTAGTAATCTATTCAATGTTTTGCATACCAAGGATTTCAATTTCTAGAATTTTTCAAATTTCAATCTTTACACATCGTTAGATTGATCTATTAATAAAGGTAAAGGTGCATAAGTATGTCATATGTCTTATAACTGTTGGCCCTTGATATCATATATTATCAATCCTTAGAAATAAATAGATTAATGCAGGTCACAGTCAGCACAATAATAAACTCTGCATCTATGATCTAATAGTAATCTCAGGTGAATATAGAATTGTAGGTGATTTGAAAATATCTTATAGGAAATAATACCTTATTATGCAAATGACATTCCTGTAAGAATATTTGAATACAATGTATTAGAGATGTTATTATCTGGCAGATAAACAATGCAATAATTCTGCATTGTTTACTAGCTAGATAAGTAGGTAATAGATATCTACATTTATGGCTACACATCTTGTGTAATAGGTGACAAGTGTTACACTGAGACAAGTAAATAAAATAAAAATTTAGAGAATAAAAATCTTGATTTATCGCTTTCGTATCTGGCTGCTTTCCTATCTAAAAGATTGTTCTCTAGAAGAACTGAACATCTTATAAGATTTAATGCCGTAACCTGCAGCTTTTGTAGAACATTCTAATATTATATTATAAAGTATTTGTGTCAAGTACTTATTATCAAAAGCGGTGATAGTCAAAGGTTAGAAACTTGGCTTCTCTATTATGGGGTCCGAGTTTTGAATCCCTAGCAATAAACTCCAATTTTTTTGAGCTATATACGTAGTAGAAATCAAATAACACATGCTTAAACCATAAAGCAAAATATATGGAATTAAAAATGTTGAGGACTATAATAAGTTGAAATATCTCAGATAAGCATCTCTCTCTTACCACACCCTTGTGTATAAAACATGGCATTCTTACTTTGTATTAATAGATTAATTATCAAACACAAGTAATAATAAGCATTTTAGAGTAGTTAAACAACTTGAATGTTGTTTGTTATTGAAGCTTTAATAGCTCTGGTTCAGGCCACATTGTGTATTGAACTAGGTGTTATTTCTGCTAACTTAGCTAAGTTATCATAATAAGTATTATTATCTCTTTCCTTGATCCCAATGTTAAACTGTAGGAGTAGGCAAGTATAGAGTATTTAATATACTTTAGCAAGTTTTTATCCATACTTTAGTTATGTTTATCTTTTCCAATTTTTTATCCCACACCTGGTATAAAATATTGGGTATAGGGAGTGGCCTGTGGGAATTCACTAAAACTCAATATAGGTGTAAAATACTGGTTATCTTTTTTTCAATATCTTTGTTTTTATCAGTTTTGTTTAAGTAATCTATGAGCCAAGAAAAAGGTAGTGTTTCAAATAAATAGATGATTTAATTAAGAATTTCCTGTAATTCTATATTTAAAGCTAAGATTAGTAAAGTAGTACTTCATAAATTAAATAAATAACTTCTACCTTCAATAATTGACTGTTGTGACATCAAGAAATTATATATCAATTATGTTTGTGGTAATTAAAGTAATTACATGCCCATTCAATGATTGTTCCGGTCATAAAAATGTCCAATTGACATCACATTTGCAGTGTCTGTTGTGCAACAATTCTCGATTTATCATTTATCAAACATACTTGACATTCAGAGTGCATAAAGGCTTAAGGGTATTGAAATTGATAAAGTGTTTCAAGTACGCTGGTAATTTTTTATGTTGTGATTTTTGTGATTTAAGTTTTTTATGGTAATACTAACAATGTAGTGACGTTTATTCAATTGTTTGTTGCATGTTTGAGCAAATATAGAAATAAGCTTTGTGTATGTTGGTAGATGAAAAGGGGTTTTACCAAGACTGATTAACAGTTTTTATTTATCATTGATGATCTTTCTATGTTTTTATAGTATAAATGTGTGTAATGGCATCTAATATTTGTCAGATTTAAAGTTGGTTTATTAAAAAATGTTAATTTAAATAATATTTTACTTGCAATAGTTTTTATAACATCTAGTTATCACGAGAGGACCACATGTATCTTGATATTTTTTGGAAAGGTCAACAATATCTTAAATGAACTGACATGTTATGTTCTAAAGAGCACCTACTGTTTGGATAAATAATCTGTGAATATTAATGAATATAAATAAACTTACAATGTCCCAGAATGTTGGTGATTCAGTCAGGATATGACTTGATAAGGATTTTTTGCTACAATGTATTTTAATTAAGTAGTGCACAACGTAAACTATATTATAGAATAAAGTGTGATCCTGCCATGTATTTTTGATTTATCAAAAATGATACAATATTGTACTTATATAAATAGCTCAGTAAAGCTTAAAAATCACATTAAAAAATGAAAACATATTAATAATATATTAATCTAAAACAATATATGTATAAAGAATATCAGTTTTGACTGTTTGCTTATTATTGATAAAATCAGGAATTTAAATAAAATATGTTTCCTTGTTCCCAGGTAGTGCAAGTAGTGGACAGTGATTGTTCAGTGTGAGGACGGTGACAATGACACATGTCACATGGGGTTTGGGTTTAAAAGAGTGTGGGAAGAGAGAAGTATGATGGAATCGGAGCTACCACCGGGCAGCTGTAACTCCACTGGCCACCTGTCCACCATTGGATGGAATATACCAGGTGAGTGTGTACCATGTATCATCATGTCGAAGGTTGGAGAACTATTCATGGACTCCAGCAATAACAGTGCTATACCTATTTCATAGTAGTAACAGCAGTATTAAGCACGCTGTTTTCTGGTTTACGGGGTGTGGTAAAAGAGGAAAGTTTATCCAAGGTGTTCCAACTTAGTATTCGAGGGTGGCAACATGTCTGTGACCAATGTCTAGTAGGATTTTATATTTATAGTTTTCCTTGACATCTACAACATATGTTTTATCCAGATTTTTCACTCTCTCTTAGTTTAAAAGTTAGATGGGGAGACATACATTTTACCGATTTGAAAGGGCTTAACAACAACGCACAATCAACAATTTCTCTTAAACAATCGACTGTGAGAAAAAATGGTTTTAGAAACCTCACTGTCATTTTTGAAGACCTTTCTATAGACACCCCACACGGGTAGATAAGATGTTTTTTTTTTAAATTTCATTACCTTGTATGGGGAGCACCCCCTAAATTTAATATATTTTTTATTTTTGTACATAATTCGGAAAGCGGTTTACAGAATAAACTTACCTACCAAGTTTCAACTCTGAAGTCTTGATAGTTTCCGAATAAAGTGACTGTGACATACTGACAGACGGACAAACGGACGGACAGACAGACATGACGAAACTTTATGGGTTTCGATTTTTGCCATTTGGCTACGGAAACCTAAAAATCATCAATTATGATAGAAAATTTGATAGCTTCTATTCCTGTCTAATGTAGCAAGATTATTACTGTTTAGAATAAATTGTTACGGCAGTGTAACAAAGTGTAACTTTGAAGAAACATAAGAATACAATATTTTCATGCATACCTTTTTAGTAGAAAATGTTCTGTGTGCAACATTTTCTATTATACATTTACTAGAGAAAAGAGTATAGTAGATGTGATGGCATTTGGGCATAAGACCCTTAAGTTCCGTGCGATAGCTGTCAGACTGCTCTCAATTAGTAATTACTAACAATGCTAGTTAGAGTTACGTAAGCTGTATTCTACGCTATTCAGAGAAACTGTTACGGTAGCAGTTGACTGACTAATTTACGGCTTAAATCCGTTGAAATGGCTTGTCGCTTAGGGTAATTGTGCTGGGCAAATTAACTGCCTGTTAACTTTGTCATGATTTATTTTGATTGATCTTTTACTTGAATTGTCATGCAAATGATAATCATAATCGGGTACCTACTCAGTTCTAAACCTGACGGGACAACCTTGTGGTTGTTAAGGCTTGTCGAAACAGAAAATAGCCTATTAGTATTATGTAACAACTCTGTTCTGATTTAAGGGTTTGATAAAGCGAATAGGGGGCACGAGGATTTCTAATTTAGTTACCATGGGTTGGAACGCATGTCATGTATGTTGTGATCGATGGCAGATACCTTCAGATGGGATTTTAATGGAACTTAAGGTTCATTTCAGATGTAAAATGGCGGCGACCACTTACACACTCGGTTTGCTACTCCAATTACATATAAAAATGTAATGTTGTAGTGCAATTTACTCTTGGCTTTCTATGATTAGTTCGATGATAAACTTAACGTTCCATTTATGTGATAAAAGCTATGGGGTTCATTAATGACATGTCTTGTTTTTATCCCATTGTCTTGTTTTATTATCAACGAAGTAAAACTTCTCTATATTGTTTTCTAGCAGTATATACTATACCTCATTTTGGAAACGAAAGTCTTGCAGAAGGGCAGAATACTGGTAGGAGAATTGATAATAATACGGCTATGAACCGCAGCATGCGGCAAATTGTAAGTGTTTAAGCTAAAATTTGCGTACTGCAGGTCGCGAGTATCCTTCGCGTACACAGTGGCAGCTCTCAACTGGTTTGATTAAACAGTATGTCAGCCTGCACCCACTGTTTGCGTACGCGTCGTATGCCGTCTACATACGAACGCGATGTATGCCTTCTGCGTGCGACCACGTATGCCGTCCGCTCTACGCGCGTGTAAATACTGTCACACACGCGCGTGCCAATGCTGCTGCATATCCAATCTATCGATACACATACGCGAGCGTGCACACGCGTCACACGTTTAGCGGACGTCCTGATCTCTAACCACGCTAATTAAAGTGGTTTAGTTTGCATTTTCGTACAGCAATGTATATTATATAATACGAAAAACGTTTAGCGATCATATTTTATATAAAACATATTAAACGAGAAACTTGCTTCTCGTCACGAATGAATTTAAGTAAATTGTGGTGCAGTGAAGCTGTCAAAGGGTGAACGATTCTCGCGAATACAAAGAGTAACAGAAGGGGTTCATTCATCTCTTTCAGCGAAGTTATTCGTGAGGGCGTGCTTAGCGCTAATTTGAAGATTTATCTTTTACGACCACAATACAATTTCCATCAATGGGAAATGTTTTTTCCCGAAAAAAAATGTAAGAGCCACGTTTACAACTATAATAATATCTGTAATAGTTAACAATATTTTATGCAATAAAACGATTATGTAGTACATTAACATTCTTGTATTTTTGTAATTTGTAATATTTGTGATCATCATTTACATATGAGTCGACCATCGTAGTCCTCACCATTCGCAACTCATCTGTTCTCGGCTTCAAATAGAACCTCTTATCTAACCTCTATATCTATAACCTACTCCGCTTATAGATATTCATGGGAGATGGTGACCATATACCATCAGGTGCACGGCGTGCTTGCTTTGCTAAAATCTGAAGTAGTCAAAATTTCCGTCCACGAAGGTATCCTGATCACAAAAGGACAAATTGACAATTATATTGTTAGTTTATTCAGAGCATATAAATTGAACAACGACATGTCGCTTCCCCATTCTGAGCATCTAATCCAACGGCTTATTGGCCTATATCAAATCGGTTATCTCGATAGATATTACAATAGACATTATTCCTCGACGGCTTAAAGAGCTCACATTATATTCCTCAACCTACTTAATGAGCTCTGACGTAAAATCTCCACAGGACACCCAGTTATCGATTTACTGCAATGTGTGCCGAAGAGTGCAAACTTGAGTTTATATCTGTACATTTGTATCTGATCTGAGGTACGCTGTTGTAAGAGGCAATTGATATACAGATTTTGCTTTATTCTATAACTTTGAGGCTTTCTCGTCAAAAGGCTTTAAATTAAAATATTAACAAGATTTTCTGTTATAGAATTACTTAGATATACCGCAGCGCGTGTAGTTTTTTTTACATGGTTTTACAGTTTGTACAGGTTTTATCTGTCCTGAGTTATGTTGTTTTAGAAGAGTATTTATTAAAGATTATATATTTAAGAGAGTTATTACCTAAGACACAAGTTTCATTAAATTATATGACGGACTTAAAGAGCGTTGACCTAAAATCTTCACAGGATTACGAATTATCGATTCGCTGCGATGTGTACCGAATGCCGCGTTAAGTTAGTTTATCGTTCGGTTTGGCCCTTGCGTCATGTTGCTGGGAAACAACTTCAGAAGATGTTATGTAGATTTCATTCCGAACCGGTCCTAGGAGGTCTGACCTAGAATCTTAGCAGGACATTACATTTATCGATTCACTGCAGTGTTTGAAGATGACGCAAATCTTAGTTTACAGCCGTATAGGGTGTATTTTTGCCGTTTTTCTCTGCAGTTCTCACGTAAGTTCTGGTTCTTCGGTCTATAAGGGTAGGTGGGTATATCTAGAATGGTGTGTAACCAAGTGACACCCATTGTAACCCTTTTTATAATAAAAAATATGTTAATAACTGATCATACGGTCGCCCTGATAATAAATGGCCACTGCTGTCCATGAACATTCGTAATTAATCTAGTAAAATTGAGATCTACCATGTTGAAATTCGTGTAAGGTTGTCTTACCACACCCTTTAATAAATTGTAATAACACCAAAGCTCGTCAACAAAAAAAAAAAAGAATGTCGGTTGAAAATTAAAACAGAAAAATGTTTTGCCTTAAGCCCGTTATTAATAATTATCCAATTTTTCAATATAAACGATCGAAGTTTGATAATTTCTAGTAGGCACAAATTGTCAAATTCCGATCGTCGGTAGGCAAAACATTGGATAGATTATTACAAATAACTGGTATTTGTATAACTAAAAATAATTACGGTTTTTATGTAAAGATAATGATGATTGTAACCGTGTCCAGGTCGCATGCACCACTCGGCGAGCACGCCGGCGGGCGTGGACGGCGGGGGCGCGCGCACGCCGCCCGCCACGCCGAAGAAGGGCGGCAAGATGCTCGCCGTGCGCGTGCAGATGCTCGACGACACCATATCCATGTTCCAGATACAGGTGAGATACACTTTATCTGTTTCTTATATGTTAAGATATCTTTGTGTTTCACTTATAATGGCTGCCAATTGATTTGTGTTTTTGTATTGAAAATAATGTGAGCAGCTTCTTAGGCCTGCTCGCGGGAGGCAGTATTTACACCGCGGCGGCTGCCCGCTCTTAAACGGCTTCTCTAACACAGCGCCTCTCCCCGTGTTCATGTCTAAAGGTCTGGTTGATTTTTGGCTATTAAAGTTGGCAGTGCACTACAAAATGTTACCGAATAAAGAAATATATAAATGAGAGTATTCGTAGCACAAATCAGTGATAGAACATTTATCCTTCTACTCTTCTAATTTTTAAAACGTATTATAGTGCCTTTCATCAGTGAAATGCGCGACGGTTTTTATAAAAATTGTATCCATGATGAAACTTCTAATAATACTGCATACTTAAAATCAGCAAGTTTTGAGATTCGTTTCCAATTTTTATGATCCAGGCCCACAATCAATTTGTTTCGTAGTAACATCATAATGTTTAATAAAGGTTGCTTATCCATACTTATTGAAAAGCAACGCTTATATAATTTAACAGCCATGAGTTCCAATATTTTATTACCAGCGTCAAAAACGCTACGCGTAAAAGCGTAAATGTGCTGTATATCGGTATCCGTTAGGATCTGGACAATATTCCGCGATGAAAAGTGTTTCATCCTTTATTCATCCGCATAATAGACTACATATCTGCCAAATTTTACGAAGATCCATTTATCAGTTGATCTGTGGGTTTTATGGATAAACCGGGTTAGCGCTCGTCGGATATATCAAAATATACTGTAGTTATAAAATTTGCTATAAGCGCGTTCCCTTTTACTTCGTACGTGCGAGATGTGGATTTCCTGTGAAGATATTTCGTGAAAGTTATGACATGGGGTTTTTAAACGATGGTACAAATTGAGCATTACTTCGAAGCCAGCGAAGTATTGGTGACTCGTCTGGTATTGGAAATGTCTATCGGCGAGGGTGACTACTTTTGTATCGCTAGGTTAAAAAATGCCGCATTCAAATCGGTCCACCCGTTTGGGAGCTACGATACCACAGACAGATACACGTTAAACACATAACACACCTCTTTTTCCGTAGGGGGTAAATAAACATCTCCACAAAAAAAACTTTGGAACGTTATAATACAAAGGCACATATTTTAATTTGTTAATGTAATACAAAGCCTTTTAAATCGTGTTATAACCTCATTCGCGAGGTTCGTTGTCCGCTTAAGCCTTTAACTCGGGGTGACCCGTTTGGTATAAAAAGATTAATAACGAGAGCCGTCAATGAAATATTTTTTTGTGAATATATTAAAAAACTTAACATAGTTTCCCGCAGCAGCCTTAGTTTTTGACGGATTTAAGGAGAAAACTAAGTCTCAAATATAAAGTAGTTCATGAGAATATCATAAAACTTTCTTTGCCAGTCACTTTTTATTCAGAAACGACTACTAGGCGATTCTTTTATTATCATAAATAGTTATCACTATATGATAGACACGGTCGTAAGTTTCTCCTTACATACTAGAGGTGCGTGACCATTGTAACAGCTGCAGAAACAACCGTACAAGTTGTTACATCTACACATCTAACTTTACTTTGTGGATACATTACAACTTACACATTTTGCTTTATAATATATTTTTTAAATAAATATGAAAAGGTAAGCTTCCTAAGTATGCACACATGTTGATTAAGTCTTTGGGCTTATTTCATAGCTGTCATACATGATTCTTACTATTGTACTAATGTCGTACTCTATTTCTTCTATTGCTGTAATTTATCTATTAGCATGCATTCTTCCTCATTTACACTTCGTTTTTCTAGAGCTATTTTTTGTTTCATTAATCTGTTCTGGAAAAACAAACTGTTTTTCCAGAACACAAAGTTGATATTGTAAGAAGTTTTTGCTCTAAAATAGGTATTTATGAAAAGCGTTTTTGAATCTCTTCAGAAAAGTTGATTTGTTCTCGTTCAGCGACGAAAGTAATAACATAGACTATTTTGGTCGTAT
The DNA here is from genome assembly GCA_018250295.1 of Spathilepia clonius. NCBI lineage: Eukaryota > Metazoa > Arthropoda > Insecta > Lepidoptera > Hesperiidae > Spathilepia > Spathilepia clonius. The sequence goes on along the minus strand of DWRA01001137.1, from coordinate 3,329 downwards.
TCCAATAGATACGTACCAGATGCATAGATCAAGTCGATCTGAGAGCAGATCTTACATAACAGTTAGAAAAATCAATTTGTTCTAGTGTAATCTGAGGGACAATCAATGTCAACATTTTCTATTTCGTTCCTGCACTAGCTTTTACGGTTCGTCGGTCGAAAAACATGGTGACATGAATTTACGAACACTGAAATGAATTTGAGCGTTGAGGCATTATTACCGTAAAACGTTTTGATCGTTTACAGAGATCACTGCAATGCGCTTCCTATGTTTTCTTTAGAACAAGAATCCACTAGGCGTTCTAACTTAGTTTTCAAGAGTAGCATTTCATCTGTATTCGATGAAAGTAACACTACAATTGTGTTTAGCGTTATTACTACTTACTAATATCCATGGGCAACAGTTATTTATCATGATTAAAAAGAAGCTTTGAGCGTCGTATACGTCGAAGCCCTGTAAATAGATTGGAACAGATCAAAAACACAATAGCGTAATTTTTTTAAGGCAAACAGGTGAGACGATGGTGTTGCCGATGTGAAACCAAAATAGGTTTCTTATTACCTTTCCATGTATGCGTTTTGAAAACTAGTTTTCGTAAGTGCAGTTGGTATACGCTTTTTGCGTCGCACTACATTCCTCTGGATGAAACGCGTTCAACGCTCTCATCATGAAATGTTCCACATTTCTAACAACCATGTTTCGAGTCTAATGTTCCCATGTCCTAGATGCTGGCGAAAATTCCATTTTGATACGAAAACTAGCGCTAACCACATTTGACTAAATTTTCCGCTTCGAATCTCTCTCCCGTTGTATTGGTGTACAAAGTTTGTGGCAATCCTACAATTGAACTTATTAGACTGGTTGATGTTCAGTCTTCCCTCAGAATGAAGTACATTGTACAATCTGTTTGGTATAGTGTACAACTTTCGTAGACCGATTCACATGGGTTGGCGGCACATATATATTGTACATGTATGATTACTAAGTTCCTTTGCACCACCGACGATATTGTTTCCGCTTTGGACTACAAATAAAATAAGCAATCTGTGTTACGCGGTATATGTGTGAGCTATATTGGTTGTGGGTTTATGGATGTTTTTCTTGCGCAATGGCGTATTTTGATGTTTTCCAAGTTGTATTTTGAAAATAAAAATGTTTGGTCAAGTTATTATCTTCTCCATAATACATTTATAGTAGTCGGTGTCATCATAGATTCTGTGATTTCTGTCAGGAAGAAGTTTTAGAAAGTAAGTACGAATCAGTAGACACCCTTGGGTTTTTCTCCTTTGTTATTGTAATTGAAACCCTTGCATCTGTAGTAGAGCCTTCGATAGAAGCTGTATCTGAAATTGATTCTACAGTGACGCTGCCTATATCACTCATAATGTGCGTCATTATAAAACTTTGAATATTACATGTACCTACGTTACGAGTTTCAAATTTGCTCATAATATGATGTAGCACAATGGATCGTGAATTCTGCAAGTCATTAATTGCCTCTATCGGCGGGTAATTATTGGCATTGTTTGTGTTACCGCTCATCATTATCGATTCATCTCATCGGATTTGTTGTGTATAACGATACCTAAAGTAATTTTGACCTAAACTGTCATAGTCACAAAACCTTAGTGTAATAATCCCTCTTTGGTGTAGACTTCAAATGTTTTCTCAAAGAGATAGAGCCAATGGGTTGGCCGTATCCATAAATTGTATAATTAACTAGCTGACGCCCGCGGTTTTACCCGCGTTCAAAATAATGTAACATGCTACCGAAACTTTATACCTTCAACAATTTTGCAAAATGTTGTTTATTTGTATAGTCGTGTTTAGGTTTTTCCAAATAAAAATTCACAACCGTCGTCTATTGAAAAAAAGGAGTTGTCAATTTTGGAAGTAACAAATTGCGTACGCTGAAGGTAATTAATTGTCTTAGGCCGCTATCGGTTCCAGTTTCATTAACCTTCCATTCCCCGACGTCCCACGTCTGCTTGTCCTACGAGTACGAAAGAAGACGAGGACATAATTATCTTCCTAATTAAAAACAGCCGTTGAAATGCCCCATTGTTAGCGAAAAGCTCTACTGTATTTGCTCTAGTGCCTATTCTTCGTGACGAGAGTTCTACTACTGTGTAAAATGAGCTCGTAAGACGAGTATAAGAATAAATGTTTCACGATTTTTCATAACACCATGGAAGGTTCTGTAACGGTTCGTAGACGTTCTGTGACGTTACGTGAACGTGACGTGACGTGAATTTCAGTAACGTTTCGTTAACGTGACGTGACGTGAACGATCTGTGACGTTTTGTGAAGGTGACATGACGTGAATGTTCTGTGTGTTGAGTACGATGGTCGCCACGTTTATTTTCCATGCTCCTCAGCAATTTGAGGTCAATTACGCTTATAATTTGAGTATTTTTACTAAATCTGGCTGCTCATGACCTTGATTTCGTATGCAACTTAATGTAATTAATAACAATTTTAATACTCAAATAATCTGTAGTAAAGAGTACCTTAACGCCGAAAGTTCTACATAAATAACTCAACGGCGGAATATTCACTACGATCGTAAATTTAGTAGGTATACAACAGTTACATAAATTTAGCCCGAAAAGAGAGTGCGTACCGTCGCTCCAGCCCATTTGTCGTTAAACTTTCGACTGCCAAAGACACCGAAGAGAAACTTGAAGTGTCAGCCTGTAAAGTCTGAATAAGCCATTCTCTTAACCCGACCTGGATTTCACGTTGGGACAAAACGAAACTTCCCAGTGTAATAGCGTAAGTTGCAGTGGCACTTTAGTCTTGCTTTGAGCTATTTTTTTCATATTGTTCCCTTTTCATTTTATTACACAACAAAGTAAGTTTGTCTTCAAAGCGAGTGCATGTTTTCAGTTCCATTACAAGGGATTTGCTAAAATGGCGTTAGATTAGGTAAATCTTAATCGGTCCTATACGCCAGTTACAAGTCATTATCATATTGTAACAGAAGGTCGTGTGTGTTACATATGAGTATGTTTTGCAATTAAAATATTTACGGAACTCCACAGGGATATAACTTGGGCCCAGCATACATTTTCATAATCAAAACTTTGTAATATACCGTCGAAACATAAACTTTGCTGTGTGGAATTGGGTTATAGGTGTTTTGTTGATTCGTTGTTATTATTTTTATGCTTTTGACGGTGACCTTTTCTGGTTCGATTCCGGCGGCATTACTGCCACACCTATTTCTGCGTAATAGCAACAGTGTTAAGCACTGCTGTATTCTGGTTTTATGAGGAACCCTAAATGTTTTTCTAAAATAAAAGTAGCCCGAATTACTCCTTATAATA
>DWRA01001136.1:0-18527 GCA_018250295.1 Spathilepia clonius | reverse complement strand
CAGTAAGGAATTCGCGTAACACGAGGCATTTTAACGCGAATTTGAAATTCGCGTTATAGTGAAACCGCGTAAAACGGTGTCGCGTAAAGCGTGGTATTACTGTAATGCATTATTACTTTAATCTATATAAATAAATAAAATTAAGTGCCTGTTTCTAATATAAAATAAGTGTTGTTTTAATAAAATTATTGTGAAAGTAGGTATATACTTTACGAGTGACAAAAAAACATTTTTTTGTTCTTTAAATTATAATAGTCTAGTACCTACTTAGTTTTGAAGTCGGCGCTCAAATTCGACACAATTTACGTGCTAATCCACCTCAATATAAATTGAGCGCCGACTTCAGAACTAAGTACTAAACTATTATAATTTAAAGAAATATTTAAATTGTTTTTCTTTTTGTGCCTTAGAAGACGATTTCATTTTTTTGGTAAAAATAATATTTTTGAAAATTTGTTACAGTTCCGCAAAATGACATTAAAAAAAAATTGAAAACGCCATTTAATTGTTTTTCTAAGGCCATAGAGCCTCGCATGGCGCATTGCACATATTATCTCATAGCTAATTACTTTACTGTCATGTTTATCAGAATGAGACTGCATTAATTGTTGTTATTATTCGATTTTAAATTCTTACTATTACAAAAATAAAGGAAAATAATTTCTTAAGCATTATAGATTTAAATCAGTTAATAGATTTTTCTAGCAGGTTTTATGTGTCTATGTGCGTGAAACTCTTGCATAATTTCCCATAGGTATGTAAAGTAGCTACCAAATTGCACTTGACCAGAGTGGAGGACGGTTAATAACTTTATTAACTTTATCTAAAGCTATGCAATAAACATTTTATCTTACGATCCTTATCATAAAAATATCTCTCAATCCGAGAAAATAATGTGTTTTATTATGATAGCCTCCGCTTTTCTCTATGATATTTTTTCGCACCAAAATAATCTTTTAATTACACAATTACCCTAAACCCTGACAAATTACTTACAAAAATGTGTTTTATAAAATAATTTTGACAGTAATACAGACGAATAAATAGCAAAAAATTAAATCTATTTTCTCGTGTTAAATGTCGGACACAATTTTCACACTTTACTTCATTAAAAACACGAGATAGGAAAATTATAATAAGGATGTACATGGTATCGAGTTAATAATATTTATTGTCACAAATCATGAAATACTTTTGCAAACAATTGCTACCGCTGTATTGTTGTGATATATTTGCAATTAAGCGACCCTTTATTGAACTCTTCACAATACGGCTAAAGTGAACAGAACACATCTGTGACAATAATAGCTTATTGGTGCTCTTGTGGCTTATTGATTTTATGGAAACCCTGCGGTTTCAGCAATAAAATAGTCATTTCTAAGAATTGACGACGATTGTTAGTCTATTACGGCTTATTTAACCTTCGTAGGCTTTCAATTTAGCGTTTGGTTACTTTTAAATGCTCAAATACTTGTCTAGTTATTACAAGCCTTTGACTTTCCAAATAATGTACTTTACTCAAATATTTAATTGAAATAGAATGTGGCAATTTTTTTAATTATTTGTAAACGAATATAGGTACTTACCCCACACTTCAGAGCAGTAAGCAGCAGCGCTTAATACTGCCTACTGTTGCACAGGAAATAATGGTAGTGTTTGGCAGTGTTGTCTTCGAAGTGGAACCACAAAGAGTTCCACCTGCAAAGATCAAATTCAAAGTAATGAATTCGTAATTTACATTTTAAAATGTATTTAACTGAAGTATCTACATGTTTTTGTGTGTGTACGTGTAAATGTGTTGTCTCGTAACTAAATATTAAACTTTTGTTTCTTTGTATCCACAGGAAGGCCACTACGATTGGAGCGAGACCGACATACTAACACACGGTGTGAGTGGTCTGAGCCTCAACAGGACCGACAGCCTTAACCAGCGGTCGCTAGCCAACCTAAAACGAACGAATAGCAAGGGCAGCGCGTACAGCTTGCGTAGTATACGAAAAGAGTCGAAACCAACACAAGTGGAGAGGCCTCCGACGATTCCAGACGCGGGTTTCGGCACGTTGGAAATTAAACTTGCGTATGATAATGGAACATCGTCTCTAGCTGTGACGGTCCTCAGGGCGAGAGGTCTAATTGGTATGGACATGACGGGCCTGTCGGATCCGTTTTGCAGGCTGGAGGTGCTGCCTAGAGGTGACTGCCACTTTCTATTTAGTACCTATATACATATATATATAGTCTATTTTGTTTGTGTATTTGCACATCGTCGTTTTTAAGTATTATGTTTTTTTTAATATAGCTTTTATAACGTTAGTAGGTACAAAGCCTCTTAATGACAAGATTTTTTTAGTAAGGTTAAAGGTGGTAGAACCCTTTGTAGTTCGACTCCGGCAGCACCACCCGCAAACGCAAACGAAAGCTAACGAGCATGCAATCCACCTGATTGTAAGTGGCAACTGCCGCCAATGCACATTTGTGATCCACCCCAGATAAGACCAGAATCCCAACTGAAGTCGACCACAGATGCGTTGCTACCTCTGAGAACTAAGTTAAAATGCCTCATTAAGTTTATCTTCCTTACCACACCCTCCAAACCAGAACACAGCAGCGCTCAACACTGCTGTTCTTAGGTAGAAATAAGTGTGGCGGTACCGCCGTAGTCGAACTATAAAGGATTCTATCACCTTCAAATTAATCATTTATCCAGAAACTTCTGTCAATTCCGTCATTAATATTATATACGTTACGAATGGGACTCCTGGCTAAATTTTATGACGTACCAGTTTAAGCTATGTCTTGTCACTCAATCAGTATTAATGTTAGTCTTATAACAATAAGAGAATCTTCTCCTCATCATGTATACTGCAAATCTCTGTATTTTGTATCAAGACCAAATCCCGAAAGTAAAACATTATGTTCCTTATACGCCGTTCTAAATTTGGTTGCGTAGAAGTTATTATAGGAACTGCAGAATTGGCCAATTTTACAGCAGCTGTTATGAGTTCAATGGTATTGTTATTAATGCGATTAGTGTCATTCATTGACTGCGCCGAATGTATGAATGAGACCTTACTTAATCGAACAGAATCGTTATATGTACATTGTAGTGAAGAAGAACTTTGTGTCACAAATACCTCGTTACGAAAACCTCGAAAATTAGAATACAATGTAAATAACATACAGTTTTATATTATTATATTAACGTCAGGGAAAGTTAAATAAGATGAAATAACATAAAATATGGCGAGTAAAAAGTTATTGTACTTCAAAATATTTTCTAAATTCAAACATTAATATATAGTTCCTAATGCACGTAGGCACGTTTATGTTAGGAATGTGATGGATACCGATGATTTCTATGGTATGATAAAAGGTTTTAGTTTAATTTAGCGTAATTAATTGACCAAACTTGGATTTAAAAAAGAAAACTTTAATAGTATATTTAATAAAGAATATTTAGTTGAATTAATGAAGAATCTTTATTACAAAGTAGGTAAGCTCTAATAATGACAAATGTATGTATACTACAAATCATTTTAAACCTTTAAAAATAATCTAGTATCTTTAATATAGGATACATTATTTCATTTGGTAACTGTATTCATAATCCAAATGTAGTAACAAAAGGAAACTGACTACTGAATCATGTGATTCAGTAGTCAGACACATTTTAGAAATGACAGTGACACCATTTTAGAGATCAATTTAAACACATTATGATTTCTCCTTCCAACAAATTTAACACGAAGTTGCGAATGAATGGGTGTTCACATTTCCCACAAATATTTCGTTTCTAACGTCAACAGCCCACGGCCTGGAAGCAATGTGTCAAGGTGCTCTAAATATACCCAGAGAAGCAGTTCCACGTTGTACGCGTTTTGACGCATTTATGATGGTTTTACGACGGTTCACACTTGAATTGATTGCAACGATTTATGGCGAAATTACTGTGCAAAATATTATTTAAGTAGCTTTTATAGCGCTATTGGTTACGTCGTTAATGTAGAAAACTGGGTTATTAAAATTTGTTGAAGGATACAGAGACATTGAAAGGTGTCTACGGAATACATACCTTAATTTTGACGTTACGTTAGAAATATAGCAAGTTTTGAGGCACACTACTTATTAGACCTATGAAATTAATCATGGATGGATTAATCATGGAATCAAAAACAGCAAGATAATGTATCACAGCGTCAAAAGCTCTAGATAAGAATGAAATTAGACCTACCTGCTTCAGCCTGGTACTACAACTGGCAGCAGTCGCACTATAAATTACTCCGAGCACATAAAGACCTTTGGCGAAATAGCAATGTCTTCCTGACCCGTTACTGACACACAAGACAATAATCTCTGAGACAATGTCGCAAGTACCACATTAGAGTACAATCTCCGCTTCGGTAGAAGTTATAACCTCAACTGTAACTCATTTGGCCGTTTTAAGATTTATTGCATTTCTAATGTCACCGTGCCAGCGACATCCAAACGCCAATTTGAATTAAGAGAGCACATCCCTCCGGCGTCACCTAAATCGGTTGGCGGGTCGCCAATTGTAGTGCATGTATCGAACATCGATGACAGAAAGCTTCATGTTACTTTCTGCTCAATTATATCGGACAAATTAATTGTATGTAAGGGATGCCACGCGACAGATAATCGCCCACTTGTGTGAACGCCTTTCTCCCAAGTTTTTGGTTGAGTTTCGAAACTTATTGTAATTCTCATTTGTTTACATGGTTAGGTAATTACCTTGAAAACACGTTTCTAAAAATTCTGTATGTTATCTAAAGTGTAAAGCCTACTAAGTCACTCTTTTCCAACACTTTTCTCAAGTTTTCTAAGGTCTTAATTATTTTCATTAGAATGAAAAGCATTTGAAGGCTTGGTTGTTAAAAAGAGATTTCCGATATTTCAGTACAAATCGACTCTTTATGATAAATTCAGGTAAATGAACAACAGAACTATGTTATACAATTCTGATTTATTTTATTTAAATATTTACCCTTATTTCCAGAACTTATCAGACAAGCTTGGTGACGAAAAAGGTCTTGCCGAGCATCTCAAGCTACCCATACAAAGAATCAACGACTATCAACTACTTTTGAAGGTGAGCTGACGAGATCTTTAATTTACTATTTTTATAAAATTGCAACATTCGTTCTCCCCTTTTATTTTATATAAATGCTATGAACATCAAAGTCACAACCCAGTAATTACAAGTCGTAACCATCCCAATTTGAAACAAATGAGCAAACTATAATCGTAACTTCAGACCTAAACTGCTATTTAAATACTCTAGCAACAAATCTGTAATTAACTCTTGACGTCATGAACCGACGGAAACTGCTATCAAAATCTAATGGCTTTCGATTCGTAGAAGTCTGTGTAATAATTCAATCAGAATTGAGTGTAGCATTTCAAATGATAATTCTGTTACATCTTAATTTAGTAAAAAATACGCTCTTTTCTCTGGCTAATACACACAATCATTAAACTGATAATAATATGATTTGTAAGCTCAAAGCCCCACAATGAAATTGCCTGTTTTGTGATTAACATGGACATAAACCGAAACGAATACACAGACTTATCTTACTTTGACTGACTTAGTGTAATACAATTCCACCACCTTATCAAGTAAAATAATGCTTATTGTACTATTTCTGTACAGGAACTCGTAAAATACTCCAAGCGTCTTGGTGACGAGAGTACAGACCTCCAAAAGGCCCTAGAACTATTTCTGGGCGTTCCAAGTCGCGCCACAGACAACCAGTTCATCGCTAGCATCGAAGGTTACCGAGGGAACATCTACAAACTTGGCCGCCTGCTCACCCACGATTGGTTCACTGTTGACTACGAAGACGCGACCAAGGAGAGATACGTATTTCTGTTCAAAGCGAGGATATTAATCTGCAAGGTCAAGAGGGTTTCCGAAGATCGTTCTGTCTTTGTTCTCAAAAATATCATAAAGGTATTCTTTTGTATTTTGTACCTTTGTTAGCTAGATATTTTGATGTCGAATGACATATCGTCGAATCGTACTGTTAAAACTTGATGAAATCTCGTTTTTAAATATGCTTTATTTATGTTTCCAGCTCCCTGACGCCGAAGTTATAGATCATCAAAATACACCAAAATTCGAACTTCGTCAAAAAACACCTCCATTATCAATCACACTAACAGCTCATCGAGACCACGTAAAAACCACCTGGCTTCGAGAAATCGGACAGTACGACAGTGACGTTGGTACGTAATATTATTTAGTAAGTGGCTTGTTTTTTAAACGAATGGATGATTTTAACCAGTAATTAATTTCCAGTTGCATTAGCTGAACACGCTGCTGACGATCTACAAGTCCTTCCACAAGAACCTGAATATAAATCACCAGAACCAGAAGAGAAGAAGAAGAAACGAGAACACGTCGACGATACACAGTTAGAAGTGAGTCAAGAAGTCAAAGAAAAACGATCTCGAGTAGAAGCCGCGCAAGTTGAAGAAGTACTTACAAAAGAAGAATCTCTTCGCGTGGTTCAAGCTAAAAGGAAGGCATCGCTTGAAAGTGAAGTTGCCAGAAAGGTCTCCAAACAGGAAGTCACTGAGATCTCTTCTATTAGCGAAGTACAAGAAGTAGTTAACTCTACAGTCAGCAGTACTGTCACAAGCGAAGTCTCAGCTGATTTAGAAGCTAAATCATCTGTGATCCAAGTTGAAAGTACAGCTAGTGAAAGCATACAAACAGTTCAAGCAGCTTCTGAAAAAGCCGAAACTGTTGCACAATCAAAACAGGAAACATCTATTCAATCATCTCAATCAACATCTGCAAGAGAAATAGCTCAAAGTTCATCTATTGAGCAATCTTCTCTAGAGTCGAGTCAACTTGTTCAGGAAGCCACGTCAAAAGAATCTAAATCTTCTGCTAAAACTAAATCTGCAGAACTAAGAGTTGACGAGGAAAGCCATTCTATAGTGCAAGCGACATCGACCAAGGTATCCGTTGAAGAATCGTCAACTTTTACTCAAACAACTGAACAGGGTTCTATTGAACAAAGCCAAGGCACAGTTCATAAAGAGACCAGTGCTTCAGCTCAACAAACGCAAGAGTCAATATCTTACAGCACTCAAACTTCTCAAGTTACATCAGTAGAACAATCAACCAGTGTCAAGGAAACGTCATCAGCTACTAGTGCTGAACAAAAAGTACAACAAGCATCGTCTTTACTAACTCAAACATCGCAGCAAGAAACTACACAAGCATCGGAAACATCTGTAACTGAAAACGTTACATCATTGAGTACTGCAGAATCAGTTACTGCACAAACTGTTATATCCAAAGACCACGAAGAAGTTACTGCAAACGTTTCCACTGCAACCACTAAAGATTCTGTAAAAGAAACAACAGACAATCAAGCTACACACGTAGAAACATCTGCTGCAAAGGTTAGTGAAAACATTACAACTGAAACAGCAAAAGATTCAGTAAAAGAAGTAACAAACAGTCAAACTACACCTGTACAGACACCAACTGAAGAAGTTACTACAAACGTTAACACTACAACAACAGAAGATTCTGTAAAAGAATTGACAAACGTTCAAACTACACCTGTACAGACACCAACTGAAGAAGTTACTACAAACATTAACACTACAACAACAGAAGATTCTGTAAAAGAATTGACAAACGTTCAAACTACACCTGTACCAACACCAGCTGAACAAGAATCTGCAAACGGTAAACCTGCAGCTTCAACAGAATCTACCGAAAAAGCTACTGAAGTTAGTCAAACTGTAACAACCGAGGAATCGAAGGAGACAGTTCACGTAGACAGTCAAGCTGTAACCGCGGAGGAAACCGTCGACGAAGAGATGTCGAGATACAGCCGCACTTCGCGGATGTCTGGAGGTAAGCATAACGTATTTACTTAGCGTGCTAACTCGACAAAATAGATATACCAGTTAATAAAAATCATAGTAACTTTGTATTAGCAGGATCCTAGTAATTAATTTTCGATGTCTTGGTAAATCTCAAATATATATTCGTTAATAAGTACTTAATGCATATGTCAATATCAATATTTTTTTATATAATCGCTATTTTCTTTAGAATACTCCAGTAGCAGCCGCAAACTATCTAGTGGAGGGCGCTACGAATCATCTTCTTATGAGAGTAGTGGTGCATCTTCTTATGCTCGCCGCGAAAGTGGCTCACGGCTAGAAAGTGCGAAGTTCGAAACTAGCGGTTCTATTGAGGGAGGTGCAACTTCCCGATATGAATCTAAGTATTCCTCTAGCTCAGTCACCGAAGGAGGCTCTAAATATGGAATTGAGTCTGGCTACGAAAGCAAGGAAGGATCGAAATACGGTATTGAAGCGTCTTACGATGCAGCTAGTAAAATCGATAGCATCGCATCTAAATACGGCCTCAACAACAACTTGGAGAGCAAGATCGAAGGTCGCTCAACGACGATGAGCATCGAATCTAGCTACGATGGCAATGAAACCACTAGCAAGATCGACAGCATTGCTTCAAAATATCGCCGAGACTCCAAGAACGGCCGCTCTACTAGACTTAGTATTGATGCAAATTATGAAGGCAACAATGTAGAAAGCACATCTAAAGTGGAATCGAGCTACGAACGTTCTAAGAATGGGGAATCCACTGACAGTAAATACTCTAAGATCATGAACGGTTCTGTTTCTGAGGATATTACGTCGAAAACGTCGTACATTAGGTCGGAATCTTCTGAAGGAAAACCAGTATTCATCAAGACGCTCGAAGGCCAGAACATTGAGCGTAAGTACAAAAGAGTACGTAGAGTAGCAAATACATCGTAGTAGAAGTAGATACACTTAGCGCTTGTACATACGCTTCTAGTAACTAACTTACACAACACATTTTTTTAACAAGGCTTCGTTGTTTTATCCTTCGAGGATTCGTACGGTTCCATAAAAGTATTTCAGGGCAATCGAAATCATCACATATTCGAAACATTAGCTAAAGTTTTCAACCAAAATCGTTGATAAGACACGTCAAAATTTCCACATGCATACGTACCATCTACGTCTGGTGAAGTGCCTGATAATCAGCTTAAACTCCGTACGGATCCTCTTCTAACGATGCTTTGAATCCCCAGCTGGTGAGAATGCGTCCTTCGAATGCAAGCTGCTCGATACCGCGGAGCCGGTGAAGGTCACCTGGCTGAAGGACAATAAGCCGCTTAACGACAAACTTATGGACCGGGTCAACATCATCTTGCAAAATGGCGTCCACAAGCTAGAATTACAGCACTGTAGAGAAGACGATTCGGGAACGTACACAGCAAGAGCTGAGAATGCGAAAGGCAACGCCTACTGCACCGCCCAGTTAGCCGTCTACGAGCGTGAGTGATTTTGCACTAGTAGTCTACAGATTGAACAAATTGAATCCAAAAACAAGCTATTTGTTTATCGAAGCATCAAAAAAATCTTACAAATTAATGTTTTTACTCTATTTTAAAGAAACAAAACCGATTTCCTTATTACTTTCATACTTTTGTAAAGTGTTTGATATAATTTTGATGTATTATTCAATTTCTTCAATCCAAATACACAAACTAAGCATTTTTTTTTTCAGATTTTAATAGTATTTTCAGTTAAGCGTTATCCTATTAGTAATGAACCTGCATGGTCGTTGCAAAATCATCATTGATTAAGGCATTGTATCGCGGATAACCGTAGCTCTTCCGTATACTGTCCAATGTATAATTTTCCTGTATTTTGCAACCTAAACACGTATCGTAGTTTTGAAAATTGCATGTCTTAAAATATTATAATATTAGATTTGTCCGTAGATGTAGAAACAACACATTTTTTGAAAAATGTAAGAAAAAATGCAAATGTAAAATTATTGTTTAACAATAGTTAATCGTGGTCACGGCGGAACCACCGTAACCACGATTCATGCAACCGGGTCAAAATATCGGCAACTAAGAAATCAAAATTTCGTATCGGGAGAACCCGTTATATAACAAAATGTATCAATTCCGCGATAATATTAGCCTAAAATCATATAATAGTTAATTGATTTATGATATGATACAAGAACAATAAACATTGAAAGTCAATGCCCATGATCTACAATTATTTATTTATTGAGTTTGTTTCTACAACACTGGACACAATAAACTTATAACACAACTTTCTCTTTCAGGCGAGAATTTTGTACATTAACAAATATATCAGTCTTTTAATATATTTTATTAACAAATTATAGTGACTCCTGAGGAAAGGAAACAAAAGAACGCACTGAATGCGCCGTACTTCCTGGTGGCGCTGAAGGACACGGAGATTCTACTCAACACTTACCTACGCTTCATGGTCAGGGTTAAGGGCGACCCTAATCCTGATGTCAAATTGTAAGTAGATAAAATTGTTAATTACGGCGCAAAGGAAGGACTACTACGAACAAAATTTCTCTATGTTGTGTACACAATGGCCATTTTTTTTTTATGATGCAAGTAGCAAACGAGCGTTCAGTCAGTTAGATATATCTATATATTATTATCTATATCTATATCTATATATAATAATATATAGATATAGATAGATATATAGATATATATATATATCTATATATTATTATATATAGATATCTATTATTATTATATAGAATATGTAAATATCACCAGTTAAGTAAGCTGCGGCGATCAAAATATTCTAGCGACTTGACCAATTCTCACGACTTATAATTAATTTATCCAGCTTCACCCTACTAAAAACTGAAATTTGACATTATTACGCAAAAATTGTCAAACTTTGATTTTTGGTAGATCAAAAGTTGTACAGATCGATTATTAATAACTTGTGTTAATCATGTGTTACCGCATTTAATTTAGTTCTCAAAGCAAGCGATTCTCAAAGTACCAACCGCATTCGCAGCTTCCACGACGGGCGGGAGATCGTGTGCACGTCGGAGAGCGAGCGCGTGTCGATCGTGCGCACGCGCGCGGGCCGCGGCTGCTACGAGCTCGTCATCGCCGACGTGTGCGCGGCCGACGCGGGCCGCTACGCCGCCACCGCCACCAACATCTACGGGGACGTCACCACCGAGGCCACCGTCACTGTTGTCGGTCTGTCACACACCCGACTCATGTACCTTGCAATTTGTTAAAACCTACATTTACAGGGGAATAAGCGTTCCAAGCGTCGTGCATCTAATGTTAAATACATTTGTTAAAGAGATAAATTGAAAGATGAAGACCAAGAAAGCAAACACGTTGCTATTAAGAGACTTAAAAGATGGATCTGTAAAATCAGCCGTAATAAGTAGAGCTGCAGTCGAACCTATACCTAATTAAATATTAATTACAATCGCAACCTAGCTAGGTTGTGACTTACCAACTGGTATAAGACCGCAAGATGCGCCAGTGTAGACTAATAAAATTTTTCCGTCAATTTCAAACCGCTGGAAACCTTAACTACTAACATGTTATTATAACCAAGTTACTTTCACCCAAGTCAATCAAGTCATCCATCCTGACTTTATTAATATTGATTAAGGAAAGCACAAATTCAATCTAAAACATTTTGAAACTTAGAACACACGCCAAAATATTAACTGCAACTTTGCAACTCCGCAATTTAGCATTCCTTATTTTACTTTACGTAATAGGCGTGTTCGGAATCAACAAGTTCAATGTAATTTTAGCAGAGAATATTTATAGCACCTCCCGTCATAAACAAACATTGGACGGCATCCAGACGTTGCTAAAAATTTCACTCACAATTATTGTTGTAATGGTTACTTGTGGTCGTCGGCGCATCGTGACCTATAAACATACTAATTTATTTAATTAGCTGCACTTAAATACGTGTACAGTGTACCTGGTTTAAATATGTTCGTCGTGGAATAGTCTAAATGCTAGTTATCGTTGAGTTTTTAGTGCAGCGACTTGTTTAAGATGGACAAAGGTATTGTGATTTGGTCAAAATAACGATTTTAAAATACAAAAACCAGTAAATCGGGTTGTGCCCTTTAATTGTTTGATTGATTATTTTTTGTCTTAGTGTAGTTAACAAGCAATAATTTGTCCATTTGTACTGCTGGAACTTCGACTCCTATTGGAACAGACACCAAAGTAGAAAGAGTAGTTGGTCACAGGTACTTGCTGAAATAAGAATAGATATAAGAAAAATAGCTCAAAAAATAACTTGCCTTAGGAGTATAACCCGTCAAATCAGAATACACAGGCCCGAATACTGCAGATACAACGAATTGAGTAAGTTCCTATTAATTCAGGTAAAAACAAAGGCATAATCCCAAAATGACGATAGGAAAGGCCAAGATATTATGTAATAGTAAACAAAATCAACAAAACTTAAATTGGATTTGTGGATACAATTTGATTTTCTAATCCAGAGGATAAAAATATCTTCTTCGAGCTACCGCCGGGCGGCGAGGGGCTGCTGGCCAAGGGAGAGAAGCCTACGTTCGTATGGAAGCGCGATGGACAGCCCTTCGACCCCGAAGAGAGGTTTAAGGTAACTAATCGACAAACATGTAAAGTTAATTTGAAAATACATTATCGATTTGCAAGAAGTATAAAGCCAAATTTAATATAATATGAAGCTAATTTGAATGAAGTGTAAAGCCAAATTTAATGAAATATAAAGCCAATTTGCGTGAAATATAAAGTTAATATTTAATTGACAGATGATTAAATAAAAACTGCTGCGATAAATAACGTTTTGTAATAGAATAATATGAAATCTGTAATGACTGGTTTAAAAATTATATAAAATTTATATTTTAAGATACTTAAAGATGACACATTTTATAAAAAAATATTGCATTGTAATTATATGTTATCTTTTATTAAAATATTTGTTAACTGTCGACAGGTCCTCCTCGGCGACGATGAGGACTCTCTAGCCCTGGTCTTCCAGCATGTGAAGCCCGAGGACGCTGGTCTCTACACCTGCGTCGCTAAGACCAGCACTGGCAATATCTCCTGCTCCGCTGAACTTACTGTGCAAGGTATGCTATTTTATTTATATTTATTGCTTGTGAACAGAGCAATAAATTTACATCAAAATATTATACTGTTATTAATGTTGTGAATAAATTAAAATTAAATGCATGTCATGTTTTAGGTTAACCAATATTATGGTCTAAACTAAGTAATAAAAAATATTAAATATTTTTCAAAAAAAGTAATAGTCCTCGTAAGTCATAAAATGCTTTAAATACAGGTAAAGGTTGGTACGGTTGTAATGATTCTGGAAAAATACTAGAATATATTAAATGAGCATAGGGTGCTAGTATAGCTTAATTGAAAATGAAAATATTGTATAATAGTGCCACCAATATTAATCCGAGACGTTTTTTCCCTGCGTACCCTTGAGGGCACTTTATAATAATCGGCAAAATTTTACAAATTATATCGTTTTTGTGTAATAAAATTTATATTTTGTATAAGAAAAACTTCGCCGAGGGCGGTAAGCTTAAGCTTTGCGGTGACGGCGGCGACGAAAACCCGCGCCGCCGTCGTCGCAAAGCCATTACTCTTATAGCACATAATTATGTGAACATTAAATGTTAAACGTCACGAAGTTGAGTTGAGCCATATTTTTGTCACATACTGGCAAATTTGTTCAAAGGTATGCTTCACTAGATTAACGTCCGTTAGTAATTACCAGTCTTGGCCATTTTTTACTACTAACGCTACAAAATTGACATTTTTTAGACAAATACGTGCTTTGGCACGTACTTTGGTGATACGTACTTAATGTTTTACCAACTACATTCCAAGATTACATTATAACTAACATTAATAAATACAACACGTCTTTATTTCTGTAAATGTTGTACATGCTTGTAATTGGCTTGCATACCAGTGTACGTAATCTTATCACATAATGTTATTTTTAAAATTCGTGGATGTTATGCTGTTTCTCACACATTCGCAGGAGCCGTCAACGAGCTGCACCGAGAGCCGGAGAAGCCAAAGTTGGTGATCGAGCACCGCGAGGCCATCGTGTCCGCGGGCGGCTCGGCCATGCTGGAGCTGAGCTGCAAGGGCTACCCGCGTCCCTCCGTCGTCTTCGAGCATGGCGGGGAGATCGTGCAAGCTGATGCTAGGCACAAGTGAGTTTTTTTACTATAATGAAGTAGCAGACGAGCATACAGTCCATCAGAGCATGATAGTAGGTGGCCACTCCTGCCATGGGCATGTGTAATCAGCTCCAGATAAGATATGAGTGCTACCTGAGGTCGATCACAAATGCATTGTGATGCATTCTAGAGGACTTAGGCAAACGCAGTGGCGGTTTTAAATCCGCAGTCAATCCATTAGGGTTCTACTGCATTTAAATTTTACTAATATGTAATACTGCATCATTAAAATTTATTTGTAAAGATGCTTTCTACACTCACAGCCCCACACTAAGAGCCCTTGTGTCGTGGGTGGACACGCTCAAAGACGAATAGACGAACACCCAGACCCAGAGCAGAAATCTAAATTCATAATTTCGATATCTCACTGGGGAACGAACCTGGAACCCTTTGCGCGTCAGACTGGTACGGTGACCGCTCCAGTCTGACAGCCAGGTGGATCGTCGAACCAAACCTTAACAGTTAAACATTATGTTACAATATTGTCAGGTTCCTGTACGAGGACGAGGAGAGCATGTCGCTGGTGATCAAGAACGTGTCGGCGGCGGACGCGGGCGAGTACCGCGTGACGGCCGCCAACGAGCTGGGCGAGGACACCACCACGCTCAACCTCGTCGTCAAGGCCGCGCCCAAGATACGCCGCAAGGTCGACAACCAGAGCTGCATGGTAAGCATACTGAAGCTATATCCGTACAAAATTAGGGCGGAAGTGGTTGAATACAGACGGAAATTTAGACCAACACAAATGTATAGATTCATGAGGGAATTTTTTGCTTGATTTGCATTTTTACCTTGAGAACTATTGCCCTTCGAAAAAGGTACACAAGGAAGTCTCCTGTAACGTCATTGACATGTTATTCAAACGGATACAAAAAATCTCATTGGAAACACTAAAAGCCCCTATGGTGCTTTAAACATCCGTACTAAATATATGTAGACTATCCATCAAATTATGCGTAAATGACTTACATTGAATTAGATTTTTATTGAAATAGAAAGAAATATATATAAATACGATTTGCACTGAATATTAATTATAAAATAATCACTATTAAAATGATGTTACCTTTAAAATTACCTTAAAACATTATTTCATAAAATTATAAAAAACGAGCAAGAGATTCATTGCCATTTACGTAACTGTTTTGTTTGCTTCAGGTCGGTGACACTCACACAGTGACGATCGAGATCGAGGGCGCGCCCACCCCCGAGGTGTCCTTCTACAAGGACGGCGTGGAAATCAAGTCCTCCGAGAGGATCACCATCGTGAAGGAGACCGACGAGATCTACAAGATCACTATCAAAGACGCCAAGCTCACCGACACTGGCTCGTATTCCGTTGTGGCTAAGTGAGTATACAATATTTGTGGTTTTATAAGACACTGGATTTTGGTCACGAGAACGTCTGCACAGGCACGTAACTGATGATACAAAGATATAGAATTTTATAAATGTGTACTTAAAACTTTTTAATTTTATTTTGTACGTGAAGACTGTAACCATTTTAGTTGATCTCTTACGTGTACGGCATTAAGTATAACAGGGAGGTCATGTTGAATTTCTAACTCTATTACAGTCCTTGTTGAAACAAATATATTTTTTTCTTTTTATTAAAATATATTGAAGTAATAAGATACTTCTCTTAATAGTAAGTAGTCATTGACGCTCACGGGAATCTGTAATCAACCTTATTATAGCTCTACGTGAGGTAAGCCTCGAACGCGTTTTTTTAGGGGGTTAAGTTGAAATGCCTTATATGGGTGTTACTTTGTTTCCAAACCGTAGCAGAAGACAGTGGTATTTTACACTCCTGATATTAGGCAGAAACAAATTAGCCGGTTATGTCTTAAGAGCACTAAGAGTTCTACTACCTTGAATGAAAAAACTATTTTAAAAAATAGTGACACATTATTATTATTGATTTATACAGTTTTTTATAATCAATTCTTAATTTACTTCCCCAGAAACGAGGTGAACCAGTGCTCGGACTTCTGGCAGTGGCACGTGGCGTCCGCGCCCAAGATCCTGAAGAAGCTGGGCGCCGCGCGCGACTGCCGCGAGATGGAGACCATCACCTTCGAGATTGAGACCGAGTCCGAGCCCACGCCCAGCGTTAAATGGTAACTATCTTTATATCTTGGATTCCGCTGTTTTGTTTGTGATAGGAGATGGCGCCACTTGTATTGAAAATTTATTACAATGTTTACCAAATAGTGGAAACATTGCATGCTGTTTTAGCAAAGGAGGATTTCCCGTTGAGCTAGGTGATCATGCCCGGGGAGCGGCCGTGCTACTACAGTCTCAGTTCGGAATTTATATATACACCAGATGCTAAGAAAACTTCAATAGCGTGATTCAGAATGCAGTGGCGCCATCTCTTGATGAGTTGCGGGAAGTCGTCACACTGTTATATTATGAAAGAGTAATTGAATTGTAATTTTACGATAAGAATATTTATGTACTTAGTTTATTATTATGTCCAATATTTTGCGTATCTTGGGCTGCTATCATTATATTTATATATTTGTGGCAATTACAAGTTTCATTCAAATTCGCAACGTTTATATTTGGTTTGCGCTGTTGTTAGGAAACGAGCGGGAAATAACTAGTTATGTCGTCATTTGGAAATATAACCCATATCGAAGCATTTTACAAATTACATTTAATAGATATCGTTGCCACTCACGGACACGTGATACTATATATTTTATTGTTTCATATATGTATATGTGTTTGTATTATTAAAATCATAAAATACTAGAACATGTTTGTCGGTTTTATTATTTCATATATGCGCATGTGTTTGTACTATTAAAATTGCAAAATACTAGAACATGTTTGTCCGTCAGGTTCAAGGACAAGGTGGAGCTGAGCGAGTCGTCGACGGTACAGATCTCGTCCACGGGCGCAGCGCACGCGCTCGTGCTGTCGGCGACCGCGCGCTCGCACGCCGGGGAGTACTCCTGCGAGGTAAGTTATTAAACAAACTCTGTGTAGGAGAGCCTACTATAAAGCAAGTGATTATTTGTTTGATTAAACTGTGTGGTCTGAAGTAACTCCAGCTCCACTTGTTTCTTTAATATAACTTTTTATACAATTTTATTTATGTACAATTTTTTGTTTGTTTAAAAGATGTGTGTTATGGAGTTTCTTTCGCCGCTTCTTCTCCATAACAAACCTTGTGAAGTGGTGGTAAATTCTTAACGTTCAAAAAGAATTCAGTAAAGAATTTACTTCGAATAAAATATTTTGATTTTGATTTTATTAATCTCTTCAAAATCATGAACTAAAAAACCGCTCTCCAAGACATATTTCCTATCCCTGCCATAAACTACAATGAAGTAAAACTCAATTTAAAAGGAGTTAGACATGTTATAACTTGCCGGCCAACTCTACACCTGTTCGCAGTAACTTTGAAACCTTCACTTTAATACTTTCTGTATACAAAGTTGATTTTTCAAAGCAATCGGGAAAGTCAATAAGCCAATAACCGTGGTTTCCACGCTTCAACTTTGAAACTCAATGAAGAACATACATCGCTTCTTAGAATTTGACGTCGGAGCAATATTCTGTAAGATTTTTAATATTGCTTTTGTAAATAAGTTTTTGAAGTTGAACCACGGCCTCTCAATCGAGTGGTGCGAAGTTTTAACCTTTAGCATTTAACTCCAAATTTTCGCAGTTATGTCCGTAGTAGAAATTAATTATCACTTGCTTTATTGGTGGAGGAGAACTTCATTTTTATAGGTGATAGAACCTTTTGTAGTTCGACTCCGGCGGCATCACCGCCACACTTATTTCTGCCTAATAACAGCAGTGTTAAGCGTTGCTGTGTTTTGGTTTGTAGGGTGTGGTAAGGGAGACAAACTTAACGTGGCATTCCAACTTAGTCCTTAGGGGTAGCAACACATCTATGGTCGACTTCAGTTAGGATTCTGGTCTTATCTGGGGTGGATCACAAATATCCATGGGCGGCAGTTGCCTTACAATCAGGTGGACTGCATGCTTGTTTGCTACTCCATCATATAAAAAAATCACTTTTTCGTTCAATTTATTTTAGACTAGTCATTAAAAGTAAAGTGATGTAAAAGTTACTGAATTCAGTTCATAGTACCTTCGAAATCCAAAACTGGAAGATCGTCAGGCCTTGGCAGCCGAGGAATGGCTACCATGTAACCACAGCGCTCTGAAAGAAAGGATTATCATATTGTGTGGTGTTACTTTATTATTTTACTAGCTGTGCCCCGCGGCTTTACATGCGTTCGAAAAATGTGATTCGACTCCGGCATCACCTATTTTTTCCTTATACCAGCAGTGTTAAGCGCTGCTGTCTTCTGATTCGAAGGGTGTAAGGGTGACATACTTATCAGAGGCATTC
>DWRA01001135.1:0-18530 GCA_018250295.1 Spathilepia clonius | reverse complement strand
GGTTTGAAGGGTATGGTAAGGGAGATAAACTTAACGAGGCATTCCAACTTAGTCCTCAGGGGTAGCAACGCATCTGTAGTCTACTTCAGTTGGGATTCTAGTCTTATCTGGAGTGGACAAGTCACAAATGTCCATGAGTGGCAGTTTCCACTTGCCATCAGGTGGACTGCATGCTCGTTTGCAACTCCATCATATAAAGAAAAGAAAAAATTTAATGTACTACAGTTTTATTTAACCACTATATGCTTAGTAATGCCATTGATCAAGTAACAGTACTTAATTTCCCACTCTTGTCTAATGAAGCGTAAAATCAAGACAATGGCCAATAAGTAACATGTTATATGCATCGATAAACACAGATTGTAACTGCATTTTGAAGACGTAAACAATATCAATAAACCCTTTTACAACCTAAATAACAAAGGAAAAACCAGTCCACTTAATAGTAAGTGGCAACTACCGCCCATGGCTAATTTGAAATCACATCCAGATAGGATCGGAAACCAACCCGATGCTACACAGATGCGTTGCTACCACTCAGGACTAAAGTGGAATGCTTCGTATACCTGACCACAGCCTTCACAACAGAATAAATTAGCGTTTGATACAGTTGTTATAAGGCAGAAATAGGTGTATCAGTGTTTCTCCTGGAGTTGAACAAAGAAGAATTCTACCACCTTTCTAACATTAATTACACATTCAGGGGGAATTTACTTTAAACTTATTTTTATACATCAAAATCGAAACTAAGAAAATTGACCTGAAGATAAGTTCGTTCGCAACACCTCATAAACAGGAAAATAAACACGTTTTCGAAATAATAATATTGAGGATGGGAATACGAGTTTACAGGAAGTG
Organism: Spathilepia clonius; assembly: GCA_018250295.1. NCBI lineage: Eukaryota > Metazoa > Arthropoda > Insecta > Lepidoptera > Hesperiidae > Spathilepia > Spathilepia clonius. The sequence continues at coordinate 17,672 of DWRA01001135.1, read as the reverse complement.
TTTAGATAATAATATTATTATTGGACCTATCTTAAAGTCATTAGTAATTGTTATTGCTTAAACTCAGTAGCGATTTGAGAACTTGAGGCCCGGTAGGAGTAAATAAAACGGACTATATAATTAATCTTAAACATATTTCCTATATGCACAATGCACATATATAAAATGGAGGCTCGGAGTAGTAGCAGGTGGTTATTTAAATTAATTACACGTGTGTAACTTTGATTACCACCGAAAAATACGTCTGTTCGTGGACAAGCAATCTGTTTCGGAAGATTAAGCGGCAGCTGCATCAATTGATACCCAGTAAGCCGTACTCAACACTGTAGCTATAGGCAGTAAGAAAGTATTGAAATCACCTGCTTAGTATGTAAAGCGACACCTGCAGAACGACAGATGGTGAACAAAAAACACGACCGCGCCCGGAAACCAGCGGTGGGCGAGCGAAACAGCCAGCACCATGACAGATTTACAAATTGATTGTGTGACCGATTATTTTTTTAATTGAGGTAGGTACGAGTGATAACACTTTACTAGGAAACATAAATATTTTCGAAAGACCGCTGTACTGTTATTACGACGAAGAAATCAATGAAAGTGGAACTGTGGTTTCAAAATATGAATTGAATATGAAGGGCCACGTAGACATATATTATCTATATTTGTATACGTTATAGATGGTACAAAAGAAATTGTCATTATAAAATAAGATCACAATGTACCTAATTTATGTGCAAAATAAAGACATTTTACAAACACCTCAATACAATGTTTAATTGAATTTGGTAATTTACACCATAGAACTCTATAAAGATTACTCTTTACACAAAGAATATACCAGGGGTTTCAAGTCACAATTAAACACTTAGCCTCTTGAAATAAATGAAAAACTAAGAAAAAAGTAATTTACACATTACGACTTAACCTGACCAATTTTCATAAGTGTTTTCGTTTTTAATTTTTTCCGTTTTTTTTTCGTTTTTTATGTAAATAATATTACTGTAAAAACTATACATTGATTAAATAAAGTACTTCTGTATGACGAAAACATAAGTAAAAAAAATATATAAATACAAACTTTTAAATAACAATAGCTAAATAATAATGAAACATATTTCTATCAGGGCATTTATCTAGGGAAGGTAGGTTTTGTACATTTAAGAATTGTCAAAGAAAAAAGGAATAGTGCGAGTGCCGTCGCCCGACTACTCCGACTAGGTCCGGTTTGGACGGCGACGGGCCTGGAATGTGACCCAGACCTCGATGGGACTCGAATGGGTGACTCACGTGAACTTACTTCAAACAACCCGTCGAAACATCTCTGATAGATATCACTAGTATCGGATCTATACAGGGATGCCAAAAAATTCATTCTCGAATAAAAAACAAAAAAAATGTTATTTATTTGTTTCATATTGCGAAGGAATATAAATAACAATAAATAAAGCATTCATAACATTCTATATTAGTCGCTTTAAATATTACAATTTAGCAGATCCAAGGAATTGTAATTAATATAAAAGATTGCTAAAAAAATAGACGATTTAAAAACTTTACGCTCTCCTTTTTTTAATAAGCAATTGAGAAGGCATTACAAATTTCAAGAAACTTCATTTTTAACAGCCTGCCTTAAGAAAGATTTGTATTCGTCGCGTATATATTTTTCGAAAACTTGTAATGATTGTTTCTAACATTAAATCTCTTTAGAAAGTCCTCAGATAACGTGTGGGTGAACGGATAAACAGGACTGCACCACGCCCACACGCCTTTTTTCGTTTAGTCATCCAACATCCCACATTACAGATTCAAAGTTAACTGTCTAACTTTACCGCGTAAGTTTTATACAAGTATATTTTGTGATCACAATGTTATTGGCCAATAAAAGCTATCGTCAGTTTTTTGTTTTTAATGGCGGTCGTTTAACACTTCCGTTGGGAAATAGAATGAGTTGTAATAAAAATTCGATTCGCTTCGAAAGTTATAAGTAAGATTATACATTGCTATTCAAGCATCCAGAATAACCAAAATGTTTATTCGAACGGATGCATTTAATCTCTAACTGTTCGCGGAATCTCTGTGAGCATTCAACCGCAAATTCAAAGAGATTAAGACTGTTTATAGGTTATGGTTGTTTAGATAGTTGGGTATATTTCTCAAGAAATTCTATTAAATACTCTGCATATTTTAATACTGCACAGGAAGCGACCGGAAAAGGTAGAAACCTTGAAATTTTGTGATTCGACTTCACAGGCACCACTGCCTCTCTTTGCATTATAACATCAGTGTTAAGCGCCGCTGTATTCCGGTTTAAAATGTGCGGTAAGCCAAATATCCTAATCAAAGGCGTTTTAACTTATCCTCAGGGATAGTAACGCATCTGTGAGCTACCAGTTGGACTCTAATCTAAGGTTGATTACAGATATGGGCGGCAGTTGCCACTTAACATCGGGTCGACAGCATGCTCGTTTGCTACTTCTATAATACAAGACTGTTGTAGTGTACGTATCTACTATTAATACATTTCGGAGTATACGTAACAGGGCCTGAATAATATCTCTGTATACCGAGGGATGACGCAAAGCTCCTACACATTCCTGGAGCGGTCGCTTACCGAATAAATGGCATCTATTCACAAAGGGTGGACGAAGAATTTAAGCGTCAAGCCGTTCTTCGCAAAGTACAATATACGATAATCCGGTCAGAATATGGTATAAAAACCATACAGCTATAAAAACTACACTACATAATACTACCATGACGATTTGAAAGTTAATTGATCGTTTCTAGTTATGTAACATGTAAACATGATTATATATGCGTATATAAGATAATTATATAGATAAGAAATACGGTGACCGTATAAAATAATGCTCCAATTATCATAATGGATTATATTGGCATTATTTCAATAGATTAACAAATTATAAATTGGTTTAAACACGTGCAGAAATGTTTTTAAGAGTAAAATTTGATTTTAAGAATGGTGAATCATTAACGATGAAAGGCAAGTGATGGTGAAGGTTTATTTATACCGGTTTCCCTGGTTCTAACGTTCCAGGTTCGATCTCAGGTCAGCCTTTAAATTATTGAAATATCAATATTCCAAGTAACACTCTTTGTGTGTATCTTAGTTAGAATATCGTAATGAAGTAATGTGAGTGAAACAAAACAAAATGTTTTAAAAAACACTGTTTTAACATTCTATAATTCACATGTACGCAATATTAATTTGCTCTCATTTAAAGTTCCACACTTTGCCGGTTTCTGTCATACACCTATTTAGTGCTTCCGCGTAGCCTTTATTAACCGCAACAAGTTTTATTAGAACGTTCGCTAACCTATTAAATAGCTGTAGAGTGAACGCAAACAATAATATATACACAAGGCATATTTATAATCATAAATATAACTGCAACTACCCTAAAGAATAAGTCTAAACCAAAAAATAATCCCAAATAAAAATAAATCCAACAAATATTTGATTGAATCCGTGGGCTGCAATATTCCAACACTTGTAAACACTCAACATATTGTACTTCAAGAAGTACAATAAAACATGCATAATATTCAAATAACGAAATTTTCAAAATACCACTTCACTAATTTCCACTCACTTTCACGGTGTTTTGTATATAAACGCAAAGCACTTTTACTCTTATTCGTACGATTTCTATTTAACTAAACAATACAAATGAAAGACCGAAAACTGTATTCAGGACGCGAAAGCGCGCGGCTAGCTGGCGAACCGGAGTTGAACCGAGTAACTTTGTTGACAAAAGGCAAGCGCGCTCACGCTGCCATGTCTAAAACCTTCGGCTACTATCGGCAATGCTCGGCAACCTTCGGCACATTCACGCCAGTTCACGCCATTATCAACTTTATTCACATAGCCAGCTTTGTACAAGCAGAAACTTGCACTTAAGGGATGCTAATAGAACAAAACATGTCGATAATCGAGTTTTCGTACTGTTAACCGGTGCATAAGGAATTTCTGCTTTAAGCGATCCTTCAATATCAACAAGGTTAAATTTCTGCACTGATTTGATTAATATTACCAATACACCCGATCAAGTCAGTTAATAGGTTATACATATAAGCACAAACTTAAAAACATCAATCAATATATAATAATTAATTAAAATTTGTTTTTGTTGAGTATTTATAAGCCAATGTAATATTTCTAATGTTATTTCAGAATAAGTTGGTCTAAAAGTTAGATTTTAAGTTATGCTAGAATACATATATTCAATGTATATAGTGTTAAAGGACAGAATTCATTCTCTGGAGTATGCCAATATTTTTACTACATTATATTCACTAAGAAAGATATAAGTTAATAAATTATTGTAAATGATTGCAACATTAAATTTAGAGCGTTCTCAGTTATTCAATTTCATTATATGTAGGTAATAATATTATATGGACCTTTATTAAACAAATGCACAAATAATGTTAAAAGTAATTACAAATTAATTTAAAAAAAATACACTAAATAATGAATTTCCGTAATAATATCACAAATATTATCGTAGTCCAATCGATACGCGACTACATCTCGTGTCATCTCGGCATCTCTACTCTCACTGCATGTAACTGTATTGTAGCGGCAATCGAAGTTGCGTAACAAGATGTCCAGGTTCGATAATTCGGACCAAACAGAGAAAAAAGTTGAAAGCACCTTCTACTTAGCTTGTAGTATTGAACCGGTTAAGCTGAATACATAAAACAAATATTAAGTTCAACCTATGTATGTTCTACTTGTAGGCACGGGTCTACACAATAACGCCAATAACAGCTTTACCTATTTTTGCCTTATAATTGCAGTTTAAAGCTACTGTATTTTGTTTATAACCGATTGCATGTCCTTACTACAAAACCCCTATCGTATTTAGGCTCGTCCAATAACAGTAACGTAAAAAATCGTAAAATATACGCAAATAAATTTATTGGTTTAGAATATTAAAACGTTGTAAATTAAAACTTATTATTAAATATATACCTAAAACTTATTACTTATTTCCGGTAGCCGTGCTTAGCAAAAGCTCATGCAACTTCCTAAGTACAAATTTGAACGTTTTCAAAATTTATCAAGTCCTAAAAGATTCCTATACTACGTGCTAAATAACATATTACAAGCGGAAAAAAAATAGTGTACCACTAGCATTAATGATTTATTGTCATGTTGACTTAACAGTTAATTATCACAATATCGATATCAATTCAACACACTAATGAAAAATCAAACAGTATTTCGGTAAGCTCCTGCAATTATCGCTCACGATTCCCACGACAAACGTTTATATAAACGGGACTTAAGCATTCCGAAGAAATAAAATTCTAATAAATATTATTGTACATTTATCTTTCTTAGACACAACTTATTCTCATTGCTGTACACGTCCGGCGTGCACACGCTTTCCTTCCTTACCAGTTTTTACCCGCAGGGCACAAATACATGAACTAAATCACGATACAGCCGCGTTATGCGAGAGGCGATCGTGTCGGTCATGGACCTACTAAACTGGTTCCTCGCGGTATTGTTCAGGCAGTACCAAGACAAGGGCTTCATTGTAATAAGAATTATCATTGTCCTTTTTTGTACGAATGAATGTGGAAAATAAATAGCGATACACGTGTTTGAATGTTAGAATGAAGCAAGGTTGGAACTACTGGACTCTACTTGCATTGTAGCTCAGTTCTTATTAAAAATAAATTCCACTTTATGTGTTGTTTTAACAATAGCCAGTATCTGTTTTTCTTTACATATTACCTATATACCGCTTTAACTAAAGTAAATACTTAAAAAATGCAATCATTCGTTGGGAAACATGCATAAATTGGGAATAAGTTCATGATATATTATTTTAATTTAGCAAAGACAAAAATAGTCTGTCTAAATTTTAATCCTAATTTTTTGTATCCGAATAAACAATTTTATAGTATTGAGATAGACAAAAATCTATTTAATCGTTAACATACGCGAAATATCAGGCACAAACACCAAAACACTGTTGTACAAAAAACCTAAATGAATACTAGAGCGTAAATCCCCAAACAATATTTCGTTGTTAGAGCGCTACCTAGTGTCAAGTAGCGGAACTTAAGTTGACGTTGATTGTCACTACCAAACTACAGAGGGCGCTGTTACATTTCGCATACGTTCGTATTTAGAACGTATTACAATTTTACATTTATATTCATGATGTTCATACAGAATAACAAAAACATGAATATTAAGGAAGTACCAATTAAATATATTTACTGCTAATTAATTAAGAAGCTGCTGACTAATGGTTCTTATTAATCAAACAACTTGTCCTGATATAAAATTATCGAAGGAACTTCAGAAAGGTACACATTTTACGCAAAGATAAGCGTAGTATATTGTAATAATTTCTTGACGACAGTAATGGGTGGTATGGCAAATTGCTGGCAATTTCTGAACGCAATTAACATGTAAACTATCACTTCCTGTGCACGGCATACTTTTCACATGCGATAAAACCGGCAAAATTGGCGCTGCCGAACAACCAAGCCTAACACAATTTCCTATCGTATTTAACATTAGTTTAATGTGTATAATATATTCAAATTAACTTTATGAATGACTAAAAACCGCGACTTAGTTGCGTACGTGCAGTTATTGCCAACAGCGTGTCAGTATTACTGATATAAATAGAAGTCCGAAGAGTGCAATGTACGGGACAGTTTGAGACGTCTATCCGCGGATGTTTAAATTTAATATCTAGGGATATACGCATAATTTGAGCGCAGGCTTATACAATATTATAAATATCGGACACGTCATCAGTTCCTGACTCGATTCTAGACAGCTCTCCTCTCACAATAACAAGTTCAGTCTGCTAGAATTCAGACTAATAAACTGCACATACTTAAAAAACTACACTGTGGTTTTATTAACGAAGTTACTTATCGCAAAGAATTTTTTGAATTCTCATTCACAAATTACTGCGGCACTTCGAAGTTCAATCCCCTGGATTCGAACCTGGATATCTACCTACATGATAAAAATGAAATACCTACTATATACTTATTTTTTATTATAATGCTATCTACACTTAAAACCCCACACTACGATTTTCCCTGTGTCATAATAGCAACCACAACAAACAGACACAGAACAGAACAGACAAACTCTTTATATGTTCACAAAGACAAACGCACAAACACCCAGAACGAAAATCTAAATTCATCATTTAAATATGTGTCCAGGAATCGACCCCGAAACCCAAAGCCTGTTAGACCTATATGGCGACCGCCACGCGGGCAGTCACTACACTGCCCTGCAGTGTCACTTCAAACACATTCCCATATTTTCCTTGATGTTATCTAAATTTAATACGACTGTACTGTATAAAAACTCTACATACATTAATACAAGTAGTACATAATCGCAATATTCTGATGAAGTCATGCTGACCTCATGATGTCTGAGTAAACGCCGCAAAGCGAAACGAACGCTTTAATTGTGACAATATACTCGTTAATTGAAGACATCGTAGGTCAAATCCTCCTTATTGCTATGAAGTAGGACACGACCACCTGATACTTATGTATTTAAACTTTATACACGTAGAAAGTTGGATTTATTGCTATGAAGATTCCCTTATCATCAGTGTTTAGGCAAAGTACAAATCAACGGTATTGGTATGAAAAGAAACAAAAATAAGTAAAGAAATAAATTAAAACAGTTTACAGTTTTTTTTAAGCTGGCACATACCTCGGTCAGTGTATTAGCCTCGCTATCCAACGAGGTAATGTTGCCAGCATTCTGGGAACTCATCCCCAAGTCAATAATTTGGATGCAGATATTTATGTTTAATTTAGTGTATTTTTGAATTTATTTGTAATTATTTTTTAACATTATTTGTGCGTTTGTTTAATAAAATATATAATGAAATAGTTTACAGAAAGAAAAAATATATATATAGTTTCACACTAATGTACAAGAAGAAAAAAGAATTGGCAAAATAAAAAAACCTAATAAGTATAGTGACACTATTAGTAAATCACTCATTCGAAATAAGCCCGGATCAATCCTTATTCAGTCTTTTCGTTGTTTTGTGCCTATCATAATTCTAATATAACATGCTATAACTACTAAATACATGTACTTAATGATTACCGCTCTTAAACTCATAAACTCTTAAGCGTCTAAGCTTTCCAACGTAGTTCCATAGCAACGAATCTGTAACCGACCTCAAATAGTACATGAATCCGATCTGGGGTTGATAACAGTTGGGCGGTAGTTGCCGCTTAATAACAAATAGGCTGTGTACTCGTTGCCTACTATAGTATATAAAAAATCGATAAGGATATCAAAAAATGTATGAGAATGGAAACGCGCCGTTAAGCTTGTTTGTACAAAAAATTACCACGTGGGCTGTTCCCGGCCCTCGAAACTTCATTCAGGCGCTTGACAAAGGAGCGATAATATAATAGAACATGTAGGTATAAAGCACGACTCACTAATGAGGATTCCAAGAAACCAGCGAATATTCGGACAGTCCTGTTTATGAGGTAACAAGCAAATAACATAGCGTAGATACATTACTTATATACATATAAAGTTAAATGAAAATTTACAAAATATTATGACAATTATAATATTACATATATTGTTGTACTCTGATATTAGCTTACCCTTATCTACTAATATTGTTCTTTTCGTTTCTTAATAGTGATTTTAATTTCTATCCGTGTAACACAATATTGTACTTGTAATTTAAATTCTATTATAAAGACAAGAATTGTATAATTGTTGAGATTAAAATATCAATACTTATGCAAAAAGTAATAGATTCCTATTTCATCTTTTTAGGTGCCATTATCGCTGTCACTCAAGTCCGGTTTTTTATCGGGAAATTCTGGGAACCCTATCCACGAGGCTTCCGTTCGTAATGGATGCTGCATACAAAAACCAGCCCCCGCGACTAGTGAGATAGCATACCAGAGATAATCCCAGACTCAGCGTAATTATAAAGTATAGAGCGAGCCTACTCGAATACGAACTAGGCACACGACAGAACAAAATCACTATGGCTACCCTCACTCAGTTTGCAATAGCAAACAGGCATAAATATAAACTTAAGTAAAGTAGCAAACGAGCACGCAGACTACATGATGGCAAGAGGCCGCTGCCGCCCATGGGCATTGGCAATAATAGGAGAGCCCAAGATGCTAAATGGGGATTTACTCAAGCGTCATTGAGACCTATTAGATTGCAAAGTTTAGATGATAAGATAAAAATGTTATATAATGTATATCTTTTCATCGGTGGGTTAGTAGCTATAGGTCTTCAAAGATGTAAATAAAAAACGATTGCATGGACATACTCGAGCGCGTCGGATATTGATGGCAAACACGTCCTACGTGTTTTTAATAATGTACGTATGTTAATCTGATCGTTTGCATGGTGGGGGTGGTCGTACATAAGGGATGAAAAAAAATTATCGAGTGCGTCAGATTGAACCGAACTGATCAGAAGTGAACCGACAAAACCTTCCCATTTCATAATCTGATGATTTGGATGTGGCGCATACTCGCGGTGATTATTAAAATTTGAAAAGGAAATTCACAAATTTAAAAAATCGTCTATACTGCCATCTATACTAATAACTAAAATGAAAGTGTCTGTTTGTAATATCAAAACAACAGCATTTTACTAATTTCGTATGAAAGTATAAACGATACTTATAACGAAAAAAAATAATCATCAATATTTTGTCTCTCTATCTGTTTGTTTGAGGTAATCTTCGAAATCGCTCAACCTACTTTAACGATACTTTCACAGGCAGATAGCTGATGTTATAAGGAGAAAATAAGGATACATTTATTGTATAAAATGTTTTTGAGTTCTGTGCAAAATAATATTAAAAAAAAATATTTAAAGATTAAGCGAACTCTACTATAACGAATAGGCAGATGCACAACGTGATGGAAAAATGTCACCGTCGCCAATGAACTTAACTCGACTGTGTATTTAACTCAAACTGGAGGCTTATAGCGTGGTTGAAAAATAACACAATCATGCCTAAATAACCGGAATTTCATAATCATATAGCACTAATATGATTCTAAACAAAAAACCGAGCGCACATAAAAACCACAACATCATTTGTTATTGTATTTCCTGTAATATTTTTGCGAATAAAAAGATGAACAGCAAAGGGTGAAACAGTTTATTTGGTGATTAAAAATCCGCATTTATTTCAATTAGGCGGAGGAGCGTGGGGTGAATTGGGCTCGTTTCGTTTAATTAACGCGAAGCAAGGCCGTGGAAGTTTTTTAAACACACCCCCGAGCCCTGAGGTGTGTATTTCGTTTATAATTATTTCAGCCGCCTTCCAGGTGAGAATTTTGTTTATTGTTCCTCTTGCTTTTTTACGGGGTTTAATTAGCCTGGCTGGCATTTGGTAAATGTTTTATGCGCTTGTTTTGTGTACCTACTCACTGTTAGCGTTGAAAATATTATTTTAGGTCACTACGTCATCTGTGCAAAAAAAATATCTGTCTGTTACAAATAACAGCTTTTCACTAAATGCGTATAAAATAAATATACAGTGCCTATAATAGAAAAGAATTATTGAAATATTTGTCTGTCTAGCTGTTTGTTTTGGGTAATCTCTAAAACGGTTAAACCGATTTATACGAGATACCTACTAGCAGATAATAAATATTATAAGAAGTCACTAAGGTTACTTTTATTAAAAAAATATATATTCCGCGCAAAAATAAATAAAACACATCAAAAATACCTCATTTTTAAACGCGAGAGACACGCATACGTCTAGTAGCGTTGTAAATTAGTACATGATTCCACAAACATATTATTATACAGATAAACAAAGCGCTCAGTGTGTAGATTATAATGGATTGTCTAGTAACGCGCGTTTCTTCCAAAGGACCTGAGTATTCCGAAACTGATCTACAATATCGTACGTCGGGCGCGACCGAAAGTTGCTTTAGTAGCCGCTAGTAGCTAAGTTTCAACCATGAGCATAACATGTGAAAGGTGGTAGAACTCTTTGTATTTCGCCTCCGGCACCCCCACCGCCACATCTATTTCTGACTAATAACAGCAGTGTTAAGCGCAGCTGTCTTCTAGTTTGAAGGGTATGGTAAGGGAGACTGATTTATCCGAGGCATTCCAACTTAGTCCTCAGGGGTAGCAACGCATCTGTGGTCGACCCCAGGTACGATTTTGGTCTTATCTGACGTAGATTACGAATGTCCATGGGAGGTAGTTGCCACTTACTATCAGGACTGCATGCTCGTTTACTACTCCACCATATAAAAAAAATGTCTTGTTAAGCCATGAATTCCGGATATTCTTATTTGATAGCAGTTGTTATGTCAGTTACTTGTCGTAAAGTGTGTGGGCGATATTAAACCATAAGACGGGTTGGCTGGGTGAACTATGTAGAAGCAAAGTAGGTATGTCCATGTCCTCCATATAAGCAAATCAGACGTAGAAAATAATGAAGATTACAAGCAAATATCAACTTTTAAAATTAGAATCATTACCATATTCCCAAGAATGTTAAATTATTCATAATGTGTGCATAAGTACGCTTTCCATAACACTCCAGTTAAAATAATATTATTACCCGAAATAACTGTAAAGCTAATAACACATTCAATTCAAATTTCCGCATCGTAAAGTTATTCGGGAGTTATTTTGAGGAGTTCGAAAGATAAAATGAATTTTACTAGTTTTACGCGAAAGGGTATTTATCCATTATAAGTAATTTATAAAATGAAACACTTAATGACAAGCAATAGGCAGTTCTGTATATTTTTTTAACATTGTACAGGGGGTCCCTACGATGTAAGACGATAATAAATATTTTTTGTAAAGTGGTACTTTAGAAAGGTTAAAAGGGAACGAAAGCTTATGTGTTATTTTTAATGACATTAGTGTAACTAATAGTTAAAAATTAAGTACCCTGATCAAGCCTATGAATAAGAAAAAAAGTTGCATTGACGTGTGTTATTTTAGTATAACAGTCGTATTTTTATTATAGATGAACAATAGGTAAAGTAGTAAAAAAATACGTGAAAACTTTTATGTAAATTATCCGTTGAACAACGTTCCGCTCGTGTCCGCTCGATTGAGTCTTTTCCAATAAAATATTTTCAGTCTAAATAAACAACTAGTTTTGACCCATTTATTTAGGAATACAATAACTTTTGTAAGTAATAATGTTAAGCAGTGCCCAGTAGCCCAGCATTTTCAAAATTCAACCTCCCACTCTGGTTTTATGAACTTTGAGGCCTAGGCCTCAGATATTTCCAAGTTACATGCGTATTAGTAAAGAACCATCACTTGCTATTACGACAAAGAAAAACATTGTAAGAAAGCCACGTGTTTCTAACAATATTCTCTTTCACTGCTTCACGTTCAGTTCTGTAAAAAAAGATTTCATAATTGTTTGAAGTCTAGCCTTCGTACTTTAAGAGGAGAACTAGCCTAGCAGTGACACTATCGTAGGTTTCATGGGGAGCTGGTTATAATAAATTTATTGCAGTTTATTTAAAATCCCCTTTTCGTTGATAATGAGCGGTCAAGTCCTTGTTCGTGTGTCACCATACAATTATATGACATTAGCGACAAAGAAGGCGCATTACGCCGATCGGAGTGGCTAACGACCGCCATAGTTCGAACTCAATGGGAAGACTGAGCCCCTATTTGTATCAGCCGGCGCTAAAGCCCTGTAATTTATCCGAGACACATCCATATTTAACTATTTTATGAAGCTCGTGCGTTACTACGTCGTTCATTTGGGTATTTTTACAAAAATCAATTAGATGCAAGAGATTAGGACCAACTTCTTCACGTTTTAAATGAAGGTAGACAAATGAAGCTCAATAACTCGACGCTCGAAAATCAAATTTAATTAATCTCGTCCGCTTGTGGCAGCCACTAGTAGATCTTTAGGCATTAAATAGAAATTTAAACATGCGTACCATGTCACAAAATCGAAAGTTTTATAAAATTGAAAGCTATTACGATTAGAGACTTGTAGTAAAGGCTTACTAAATATTTAAATAAATACAGAAAACAACAAACCAAAACTTTTCTTCGTTTGATTTTAAGTCTGACTCCAACTTATTTACTTTATAAAGACCATCTTTTTCTCCACAATTTTATAAATCATCTATCGCATATTTTCCTCATCGTAATGCGAAATCGGTCCCAATCACGTCCCAATCAATATCTGGATCCGATTGAAACGGGTCGCATTTTGCGTAAACATCATAACGTCGAGTTATTTATGGTGCTAAGGGTATAAAATATAGGCTGCGATGGGCATATCTGGACTATCACAGCCTATATGTTAACTCTAACGGAATAAACAAATAGATTAATGCTTTCAGCTAGTTGTTACAAGTCGTAAATGCTGTTTTATGACTAGTGTGATTAGAATGTGTTATGATTGTTATACAATGACTTGTTTGGCTTGCGTGTGTGCTATTTTTACGATAGAAAATGAGCACATTTCTTTTTTGAGGAGGATATCTTCCAAAGGTACGTGGCGCCAGTGCCGAGCGATACAGGATTGTGTGGTGTTTTTACCCATTAAAACTCCCCCTTGACCGTTCTCAGCGCTGTGCAGAGGATCCCGGGATTTTCGAAAACGCAAAGGGAGTCCTTTTAGAGCATTTCCTCGTTGGGCAATGCCTACGTGACCATCACAGTCTCCACACCATCTGGTGTTTGCGACGATATGCAATCACACATACCGATGTCATGCCTGGGGTCGCTAGCCGGGTGGTTCGAGCTCAGAGTCTTGCTGCCCGCAACCCCGGAAGCGTTACTAATTGCTTAAATCTTTATTCAAAGTGTGTTACTTGTTAAAATTATACGTATCGCTAACATAAAGTAACTACTTGTCTATAAATGAGTCTGAGTCCACAGTTTTCCTCCTGGCTGAATTGAGTTAATAACCGGAATGAGATACAAAACCTCTGTGAAATTAAAACTGAATAATACATGTACCTTTAAAAAATACAGAGCAACTGACGGATATGGACGGACTAAATAGAGAAAGTTTAGCTAAAAATTTCAATTCTGCATAGAACCCTTTAGAACCTACTATACAAGAACGCTATCACATTTTAATTAGAATTAAACTTAGTTTAAGTTTTAAGTTATTCCAATCAGATCTATTTTATAATAGCGAATAGGAACTATGCAAATTTTATAAAACAATCAAAATATATTTTATTTTAAAGAAATTGGACTGAATTCCCGCGTGTCGTAGTGGTCACTATACCGGCCTAAATACCGCTGTGGGTTACAGACTCCATCCCCGGCCAGACAGATATCTATATGATGAAATTCGTCTTTGGGTGTGTTACAACAGGAACTTTTATTATCTTGTGAGTAACAGGCTAATGTAAAAATCGCTAGTTATTATAGGTTACGTACAGGTCGCGTTTGGATCACAATATATTGTTAAATCTACCTATAGAAACCGGATTGCGTACCATCGGGTCTACTTTTATATGAGCCTCCGAAGCCACGTAGACTAATATCTTTAACCTAAGCCTCGCCTAAAACGAATCGAGAACGTCTTAACCAAAATCCAATTTCGACACAATGAGACTCATTTTCTAGGATTCTAACAAAGAGAAATCGACCAAGTAGGTACTATTCTTCACTTTTTTATTACCTACGAGACCAAGACTTGGATTAGATGAGTAGAAACATATATGTGGAAAATTTACCTCAAAGAATACTTGTGGACGTAAAACGTTAATATAATAGACAAATGGTAAGTTAACCCTTACATTATATTTTATTTTCTGTGCAATAACGTTTTCTTTATTATAAAAAGATATTTTGATTGCAATCTATTGACTAACGGATAAACGATAAATATACAAGGTATATGTTAAATAAATATAATATGACACCGAATAGACTTTAAAAACTAAAAACGCAGTGATTTTGTTAAAAAACGCGCCTATTGCAATGGCAGTGAAAAATACTTCCAATAACTCAATAACAGTCGGTAGTGTTTCTGGAAACCAATTTATTCACGCAGGTGTCCTAAAAAATCGACAGTGCTATGGACATTATAAGAAAAACAAACCGGCATTCCGTTTTTTTGACTATAGAGAACACAGAAATATAATAACATGAAACTTTAATATAGCCTTCATTGGGTTTATGCTGCCGCTTCTGTCTTTCTTTATTAAGTTTCTTATTTCACTTAGAAATATATCAGAATAATGATATACACAAATCTTTATGTAATTATTCATATCACGATTTTGATAAAAAAAAAGTAGGAAATAAAGTAGTATAGTTCGTTTAGTATTCATTTTAAACATGGAATAAAGAGCTTAAAATCTAAGACAAAACTGATGTGTTATATCAACGAAAGCTAACTATAAAACAATGGCATAATTATAGCTCGAGGACATATCTAACGACTTAAATCTATGGCGCGAACTATGGCGGTCGTTATCCGTTCCGACCGGCGTAATGCGCCTTCTTTGTCGCTAATGTCCCATAAAGGGACGCTGTCCCACGAACATGGACTTGACCGCTCATTGTCAATGAAGAAGCGATCCTCTTAAACGAACTGGAAGGACGCCTTAACTGATTTTTGTACAGATGATTGACTTTTCCGTGCACAAAATTGAATACAATTCGAGCGTTTTCGCTTAGATGAGTTGTAATCTACTTATCTGTACTGTTTAATTACAAGGTTACATCACCTATACATTTAACAATGCTTACCAGGAATACCTTACTCGATAAAAATATCAATACTTACCAGTAAATGAACAGTGAGATCCCTTTTAGGTCTTTGGACGTGTAACGTGTCAGACACGGCCTATAACAAAACACAGTTATATCGTTCTGTACAGTATGTATAAGATAAGTATATCTAGATCTTCCGCACCGTAACTGAGCAGACATGGACCGTGCCTGATAAAAAATATATATGATTTTTAAAATACGTTAAATACGTTACGTTCAAAGTCAGTAGATATAAATGAGGAGTTACATTTTTTACATATAACATATATTTAAATACGTTTTCTACATTCATATCTTCATAGAAATGATATCAATGTCATAAGAGCCATGGATTTAAACAGACCAAAAATCTAAAATTGATTGATTTATTGTACTAAGGAATTAAGAACGTTCGTGAAATAAGTGCTACACGGATCATTATTATAATCGCTAAGATTTACGTTTATTTAAGACTAATTATAGACTTCATAGAAAATGTGTGCTCATTTTGCGATGTTACTAACATCAATTCGAAGGCTCGATTCCTTCGAATTCATAACAAAAGCACGTAATTAATGTTCAGCTTCCATCAAATAATTTGAAATTAATATGATTATCAAAATATTTGTTTCGGCATCAATTTAAATCTTGCCTCAATATCAGTTGTTGCCGAACGCTTACAAATAACAGATTAACAATATTGCAAAGTCAATTTCTGCCAATAATCTTGCTTAATTACCATAACAATATTCGTTGTTTAAAATCCAGTAACGAAGCTTACCGGCCGGATTTTAACAGAAATTACGAACTCTTTTACTCGACAAAAACTTTGTTTCGTGAAACTTGTGATTAGATTTGGTACTACGAGTAAAAAACGTCAACCTCTCGGACGGTACAGTTCTGTAATGGCTAAATAAAAATATTTATCAAATTAACGTCTGACCTTGTCGCTCAACTCTTTGTTGAGATAAGGTAATTTATAAAAGATTCCTGGAAAGTATTATAAACAACATTCTAACGGATACAAGTTAGTCGACCTTTCGTTAAGTATAAGATTATGGTACATTTTAAGCTATAAAACAAAGAATTTTATTTGTAACCGTCTACCAATTCACACTTGGCCAGCGCGGTGAATTATAGCCTAAACTCTGCCACTGAGTGAAGACCTGTGCCCAGTAGTGGGACAGTAACGGGTGGACGAAGTGGTACATCATTGGTCGAAATGGTAAAACTGATCTTTTAAAAGTTCACCTCTATATTTATTTTATTTTTTCTACTATACTTTCTTATAATTTTATTACTTTACTATTCTATTACAATTTTTACAAAATATGTAGCGTCACTGTTAAATGCTGCAGCAACTATAGACAAAATAAGAACTTCGAAGTCAAAAACATGAGTCACGGCAGATTATTTATTAACGCCCAAAATAATAAAAAAGTAAATATTACGTGGCATTTACGCTTTAAGGATATTAAGGTTGTCTATTTACGACACATCAAAAATCTTTTGATGTTGAAAAAATTTCAGAAAACCCTACACATCTGAACGACTGAACGTTCTGTCAAATAACCGTGATGGGGGTCGAGCAATTTGATCGTGACGTGAGCGCTTTGCGGCGCGTGACGTAACCGACACGTGATAACGTGACGCTTACGAACTGTTAAAGTTGATACTGAAAGCTGACTTCATCTTTTCTCTTTATAGTAAGGAATTATTTTTATTTGAAATTGCAAACATGTCATGTTTTAAAGGTGGTAGAACCCTTTGTAGTTCGACTCCGGCGGCACCACCGCCGCACTTATTTCTGCCTAATGACAGCAGTGTTAAGCGCTGCTGTCTTCTGGTTTGAAGGGTGTGGTAAAGGAGATAAACTTAACGAGGCATTCCAACT
>DWRA01001134.1:0-18544 GCA_018250295.1 Spathilepia clonius | reverse complement strand
GGGGTGGATCACAAATGTCCCTGGGCCGCAGTTGCCACTTACCATCGGGTGGACTGCATGCTCGTTTGCTACTCCATCATATAAAAAAAAAGTCTCATAAGTTCTATTATTTGTACAAAAAGAATGGCTCCACTATTAAAAACACCTGCAGTATCCATATCTATACAAAACATAAGTATTTCCAATAAATAGCATTTTTTCATGCAATTCTTCATTTTCACATATTCGTACAATCCTTTTATCCATTGCATATGTAGTTCTATTAATAATGCAAAATTGAATTTGCCATATATCATTGAAATGAATATTATATGCAAATTAAGATAAAATCTTCATTGAATAATGATTGCCTCCAGGAAATATAAATCAAGATCCAGACATCCAGACAATTGATTGTAACTATGAGTAATAATACACAAGACATGTCAACGTCTTGCCATTAATTTATATAGATCTTTACAGTATAGTAATGTGGGTTTGTATGAGATAATCAAACTACTCCGAAATTATATCTAAAATGTGTTTCGAAAATGTCATTTTCCCACAGTAACATTTTTAAATATTGTTTATTAAAAAAAATTAGTCTCTATCAATGTCAAAGTAACTGTTTTTTCTAAATGTAAAAATTTAATTTTTGTCTGTTTGATCCTCTGGCTGATCTCTGAAACAACTTTTTTGCACTGACAACCGATTTTGACAGAACTTTCATTGGCAGACAGCTGGTGTTATAATGAGTAACAAAGGATACTTGTAATACTTTTTTTCGATAATGTATTGTTTTTTAACATTAATCATGCATGAGTAAAACAAATAAAGAAAATCTGATTGTTTTGATAACAAATTATTATGTGTTACAAAATGTATGTACAGAATAATTTCTATGTACACATTGTGATACTGAGAAATTATGTGTATAGTATGTTTCATTGAACTACCGTCTGCAATATTGTCACATTTTTCTTTTTTATGTAATATTAATATGTTCAAAACAAAAACCTACCACATTTTACAAACAATTTTCAATCATATTGCCAGTTAGTAGGAAGTAAAGTAAAAACACAAATATTATTTTCACATACCTTTCTCTTGAGCAACCGCATTGCTGTCTGTGACAAACTTTTTTATCAGTCCAAGGAATTTGTTCCATTCAGGAGATTTTTCGTCATCAATCTGGTTGAAGAGCTTTATAGCCTCCTCATAGCCGGCCACTCGGGCCTTCCATAATTTGTGTACACATTTCTCATCTGTTGGTAGCTTCTTATACTCATTCTCATCCTCCATTTTGTCTTCAGTAAGTTTGATTTTTGGACTGTTGAGGAAAGAAAATTGTGAATTATTTACATATATGCAATTTAGTGCTTACTTTTTAAATTAAATTTATTTAATTATTTCAAAAACTTAATTACAGCACAGATAGTATATAAAAAACATAAATAAAAGTATCAAATATAGCATGTTATCAACAAATATGTTATGTTTAATAGTTTCTATTTATTTACAAATTCTGCATTGGCAATATTCATTTAATATTAATTGTGTATAAACATAAACACAATCTGATCAAAATCTCATATCTAGCATAAATAAGTTACTACACTCATAGTCCCACTCTAGGATATTTCCTTGTCATTTGTGGATACACAAAAAAACAAATACACAAAACCAAAGACATGAATCGGAATCATCATTGTTAATTCTTTACTTATCTATCTGGCCAGGTATAGAAACAGAGCTTACGCATCATATTGGTATTGGGACATCTCATCAAAGTTATCATTTTATAGCAAATTTAAAATAAATTGCTTACAAAACCAAATTTATCCATTGAATATTTTTTTTCCAAAACCAATTTAAAAAGCTTTAGTTATCCAGTGTTCACAAAATAAACCAAGTAGACTGTATATTATTTATATGAAACAAACATGGCAGCAAAAAGAAAGGCATTGCTCGATTCCCTTGTGAAATGCAATTTCTCAAACGGAAAGTGTACTTGATTTCATTACTTACTCAATCAAGAATGTTTGTTTATGGATCACTAGATATCATATGATATTTCCTAAGCAGATGTCTAGAAATGTGGGTTAAATTGTAGTAATACAAATATTGTTAATTTGGAATATAATATGAACAATTTTTTCAATTGTTTAAGGAAGTATTTAATAGATAACAGACAATTACTCTTTGTGTACAATTTAACCATATTTTACACAACAGGTTGGAGTACTATGCAATAGGCAGTCCTATCGCTAAGCAGGAATTTGTTACAAATGTCCTATACATGTAAAAGGGAGATGGAATGTTAGAGGGAATGTGCGTGGGTTAGTGTGTGCAAACTTATAGGCAGAATAGTCTATAAGGGATAAGATACTTACAGTATAGTGTTAAAGCAACAAAATGTAGAAACCAAATAAAATAATAATAATAGATATGTAGTTTTAAACACTATCTGGTTTAGTTATAAAGTTATATGTAAACTTATTGCTAGTCAATCTTATTATTATACATTGCTATCAGTATTAAAATATAAATATTAACACATCATATTTAGTTATATTTTCGACAGGAAATAAAATGTTTTTCCTGTAACTCTTAAATAGGTTGAAATAAACATACAAGCAATGTTAAATTAAATCAGTGATCATGAATATGTATTCCTTAAAAGGTTTGGCTTGAAATATGTCACTCATTACAATTACTGCCCTATAAGGAGTGCAGTCAACCCTGAATGTATTTTGTAAACTGCATATGCATGCATGACCTTTTGTGCAGCTCCACACAAGGTCAAGGACTGCAGTTGATGCAGATGTTTTTGAATTACCAAACAAGTACGTTTATGTAAACGACTTAGCTTCCTTCAATCAATCAATTATCGACGCGTGTTATATTATTGTTTAACACATATAAAATATTACAAATATAAATATACCCGCTTTATTGTGCGTAGTTGGCATGTATGTAAGGGTGCGGAGACATTAACCAAAGATGATTCAACGGTGACTCCAAACATCGGCGTAGAACAACTAATGCAGCGGAACAAACTTTAATCACCGGCCGGGTCATTTATAGCTGTGCCCAATACAAAGCGAGATGTGAAACTGGATCGGTATACACGGTGCAACCGCTCTACAACGGTTACTTTCTCGCCTTAACACAAACAAAATGCTTCAAATGACGACAAACTTACCGTTACACTTTTGCCCCTATAACATCCAGGTGTTTGAAATACAAAAATCAAACCCAAAACACATAAATATCGACAATTCACATTATCTAACGGTGAGAAATACTCTTTCAACCGACAAAAGGAATTCTTTTTCGACGTCGTTTTTTTTGAGTTTGCAAAATGATAGAAAATGGATGGACATATGTCGAATATTGCCATATGAAATTATCAATAAGTACAGCTGTCAAACTCGTTAGTATTTTGCTAACTGTAACTTAAAAATATTGAAAATTGTTTTACTTCTATGTTAATAATATTCATTGTAAGATATAAATACAATAGTACTTTATTGTTATTTTGTTTATGTATTAATACATTAATATAAAATTATCTTGTTTATTTACATAAATTAACAAAACCTCTTAAATTAAATCTTTGACGGAGTAATAACTCCAAGACACAATTATTCTTAAAAAACAAAATATAATTTTGAATATTATATCCGTTCTTAGTACTCAAATATCTTTACTATTGTAATTACGACAGAAATATAAAAACAATGGAAAATAAAAGTACGTAACAAATTTGTAACATTATTTTAAAGCTGAACTGGTGTTTATATGATTGTATTATAATTTCCCAGACATTATCAAAATAATGTAACAGCTGTAAAAGATTTTATTATGTTATAAAAATACAATTGATGTGCATTTTGGTATAAGAAATATAACATTTTTTTATGTAGGCAAATCCAGTTAATAGTTCATTCGTTCATACATTTGTTCACTGGTTTGTTTTGTTTTCGTCGATCCATTCCGTTCGTCCCAGCCTAGTAGCTTTGCTAGCTCATTCAAAAATTCAGATGTTTTTTGAAGAGCCAACGTACGAGACGTGCGTCGCGTTGCCTTTGTGACCGCTGTGCGTTCGTTGTTCTTGCAGCCGACTACCTGTTTAATACGACACTATTTCTTTTATATTTACATTTTGTGTTTATTTACGTATATTTTATTGATAAACTGAATCAAACAAAAGTGTTATTTCATAGAGAATAGACAAAATAAACAAAACGGTGTTGTGTTTTCGTTTGGTGTTGGGGCGAGATACGTTTGAGATACAATTAGCAAAGAGGAATTACAACAGCTGTTTCAACATAGTATGCTTCATATTGTAAGTAAAATATCTTTCTATACTATTAAAACTATATGAATGGAAAAATCGACGAATGGATATAAATTCCAATATATTTAGGTCGGTTGTTTTCTATAAATCTGTAACCTGTTTAACCCACTTGAATACTCGTAGATACAAAGTAGTAATATCTACCAGCGTTTATTACTACTATAAATCGAGATAGCTTGCTGTTGACCCATACACTGCAATTATCTAACTACCTACCCACTTCTAGATATCAAACTTACTAGAATATCTACATACCTACATTTATAGGACTATATACTTACCTACCTAACAATTTATTTATGTAATATTTTCCATTACCTTTATTATCAATAAATTGTATGCCAGCGTAATCATCGCAGTGCAATCGACATTGTTATTCCACCTAATATCTCTATATGATTCACCAGCTTTTAAAATAATACTACGTATAACAAATAAGTAGGTAATATTAAGTACTCGGAAGGAAAGCAGTCCTTTAACGTTACGAAACGATAATAACGAAAAAGTAAAATGGATTTTAACATTTTTAATTTGACCATAATATTAATATGTAAAAAAAGACTAACTCGAGAATCTAGGTACTGTCTGTTTGGTAATTACCTATTCCCAACAATGGCACATTAAGTTTCTAGAGTCTATTTCTAATATCTAGGCTGGAATGCTCCTTCTGTACCGTGTGTACTCGGTTCTTATTAGAATGTTTACAGTACTGCTTAGCTGTCTTAGCTTTGCAGTTTTAATTGTAGATACCGTAGAATCAATAACATTTTCCAAAACCCGTAACAAGTGGGTGATTAGTCTAATAGGAGCAGAATAATGTCGACTGTACGTCTGGTCGGTACCAATGTTAATGACATCGTTACGTTGTTATCTAACCGACAGTAACAAAAATGTTTATTTATAATTACGAGTATCATATGTTTG
This sequence comes from Spathilepia clonius, assembly GCA_018250295.1. Taxonomy (NCBI): domain Eukaryota; kingdom Metazoa; phylum Arthropoda; class Insecta; order Lepidoptera; family Hesperiidae; genus Spathilepia; species Spathilepia clonius. The sequence goes on along the minus strand of DWRA01001134.1, from coordinate 13,278 downwards.
AGTTAACTATCTTACAAGTTAAAATAGAGAAGTCAACCGGTTTTGGAGGTGGTGAACTACGGCGGCACCATAGCTGCACCGATTTCTACAACGGTTAAAGTTGTTTCGATTTGAAAGGTGTGGTAAGGGACTTTAGGTTTGTACCTAACAAATATTAAACGTAGTAACGTAGTTATTAGGGATAGTAACTCTTCCTAATTTAGGACTCACTGTCCTAAATTAGAACAGTGACAGTAATTAGAGTTAGACACTGTTAGACCAAACATTTCACGTCAGTGTTTAGTATTTATAGGATTACAATATATAATTAGATCCTCTGAATAGCTACGAATATGAATAGGTTCCTTAAAGCGTGATTCTTCGTTTCTCCACCCTGCATGAGTTATTATTGCCTAATCGTAAATCAGTGTAACAGGTGCGTAATATCTTGTCTATAAAATGTCACAAGCGAATTCCTTACGTTAGTGCCATAAACAGAAATACGACATTGCATTTATTTTTTACTTTGATACCAGTTTTCTTAAGACTTGTACTAATTTGTACACACCACACGTACATTTAGGTTAAGTAAAATAAAACTGGTTTTTACTCTGTGGTTACCTTTTCATAGATGAATTTTTGACAAAGTTCTATGAGTTAATAACGGATATGATATTTATGGTACATTACGTTTTTCAGTATAAAATAATATGATTCCTAGACTAATTTTAGTGGTTTTTATATGGTGGTGTTACATGATGTCTTGTAATTTCATATTCGCATGTCTTTGGGGTCCTACATGAGTTCGGCTCCAGAAGCGTTGCTAACCCCAGAGGACTAAATTGGAATGCCTCAAATAATTGTATTTCTCTTACCGTACCCATCAAACCTGAACACAATAGCGCTTATCACTGCTGTTAATAGGCAGAAGCGAACCACAGTGTTCTAGCACCTTTTAAATCGCTTATTCTTGAGTTTTTACATTCCTCATGTTTATTCGCTATTATTTTTTAACGTGCTTCTACTTCTGATAACATAGTATCATCTAATTTTGTATAATGATACTAATTACAATCTTAGCATTGAGATTCCACAATTACGAATTGTAATCATCAATGAACTAAACTATGCTAATTTTCTGGGTTTGTGAAATATGGTAGTTTTCCGAACTTGAACTAATGAAAAGAACAAGGGGTTCTAAGTGTTTATGTAAGTGCAATAATTACTACTAAATCTTATTAGCAAGTGTTTTAAGTAAATACTGGGGCCGTGGGGACCAGAAGCGAAGATGTTTTATAAAGATTTGTCTTCGCGTCTGATTGAGGCTTCCGGTGACCCAAGAGCTGGAGCTTACCTCGACCAACAAATAAGTTTGGCAATACGGCGAGGTAATGCTGCCAGTGTCTTGGGTACACTTCCACGGGGCTGCTATCTGGCACTTTCATTTTATTTATAATATTAATTTTATTATTATTTAATTATATATTTACTTAGTTTATCGGGTTATTAATATGTTTTTATAATATAACGTTACTGTCCCACGGACCACTGTAATCAAATCCAGATACGATTAAGTCTTATCTAAGGTCAGCCATTGATTTGTTTCTACCCTTGAGAACTAAACTGATCCGACTTGGATAACTATGTCTCCCTTACCGTATCCTTCAAACTAAAACACAGCAGCGCTTAATACTGCTGTTATAATGCAGCAATAGGTGTGGTGGTGCCTCCGGTGTCGAACCACAACAAGATAAAACCAATGAATTTGAATATGAGCGACTTTTAACTTTTTACACTAACTTCCATAAGAGAATTACGTGTAACCAGTCATCATAGTACCACAAATTATGTTCGTTAATAAACAAAGATAATCTGATACGTTTCCAATATTTAGCTATTAAATTACCTTGTCATAATTTATTAACACATTAATTAATACAACATCATCAGTACGTATATTATCCCTTGACAATACATTGACAATACTCAGTAGGTATCTAATTAAATTAACTATTATTATCGGAATATTAGATATAGGATTGTTTTGGAATAATACTGTTATATCATAGGAAGTAATTAAATGGGCAGAATAATTGAATAGTATTTTATCCGGTAGACTACGGTGCGGTCCGTCCTAGACCTTTCGCAGTGGTAGTTGATCCGTGCCCAGCAGTGGGACAGTAATGGTTGGCCATTGAGTACTATATGTGACGCGAGTTATGAAGCGTCCGCGAAATCTATTTGTGCTCCATAACAGAGTTATGTTCTTATCGTTTCTTTGCTTTAATAATGTGTAATCTTAAAAAACACAATTTTAGAAAAGAGCATTTTTAAAAAAAATAAAAAAAAATATTTTACTTAGGTAATTGTGTATTTTTTTGCCTTTATTGTTGATTATATACAAACTTTAACACCTTAGCTATCTCTAATCATGAGATACACAATTAAGTAAAATATTTTTTTGGAATTTAAAAAATGTTCCACTATAAAACTGTGTTTTTTAAGATACGTTATATAGGCAAAGAAGCGTTATGTTTTATGTTTTTCATGTTAAGATATTAAGGTCTTTTTATATATTTGTACAGGCTTTATCAAATTTATATTAGAAACACGGCGGGCTGAAATGGGGAGAAGGAGGTAATTTATAATATTTGAAGGTATGTAACATAATAAGTCCGTTTTTATGTATTTCAATACTGCAATTTTCCCAGCGCGCAATTCATTTCTCACAATTGGAAAAGGAGCATATATACCTTAACTAACTCGTATCACACCTTTTCTTTAGCTTTCAAGGCCTATTATTAAAATCTTAACTTCCCTCTCCCAACTACAGAAGCCCCTAATTTGGTTAGTAGATCATCCGTCTATCTTTCGACTACGCCGTTGTAGCTTAGCTCTTTACCTCTATTTACACTATTAACTTATGTACACTAGATATATAGCTGTATACATAGTAATGGATGAAACTATACAGTATGTATACAAATTCAGCTCAATATTGTCGCTACCTGGTACGAAGAGCTGAACAAATAGACGCTGAATCAGAAAACAATTATAGAGGAAAACTGGGTACACGGAGATATTTGCTGTCGTATCGAATCGTATTGGATATGTCCTAGAGCTGTTGCTGACTGCTGTGTAGTTTCGGTAAATATGTCTTCGTTAAATTCGTTGTTTAGATACCTAGTGTTTAAGGGATGGAGATAGTACACTAACGGTACTGACGTTTCCATAAAATATAGGAAAATTAAAATTGTACATTGATGCGTTTATAGTTACAACTTACAACCTTTATGTTTCAACTGTGACTGCATCATGATCACATATATTTCTGCATGACGACACCAGTGTTAACTACTACTATGTTCTGACTTAAAAATACCTTCTATACTCATAGCCCCTAAGGATTTTATATGCTAAGGGTTCCATACATACACACAAATAAGAGTACACAAATACCCAGATCCAGAATATACATAAATGTAATTTCATCATTTCGATATCTATCCAGAAGCCCAGTGAGGGTCCAACTGGCGGGGCGTCACCATACAAGTCGCCGTGACGTCATGTTGAGAGAATGTAAGTATTTATAGTAGTCTTTTATCTTAGTACACAGAGTAGCAAGGAATTAAGTCCGATATCAAACTGAACAAGAATATAATTCAAAGTTGATAATAGATGTCCATTGGCTGCAGTTACAACTCAGCATGGACTGCATGTTCGTTAAAACATCAATTTCATAAAAGAAAATAACTCAATGAAAGTTTTAAATCTAGTAACAGTCTTTGGTAAGGTCTGCTTAAAAGCTACAATTATATTCAGTCCACGAAGCAATCACAACTTAGAAAAAGCAATTTAATTAAAACAAAACCACTGATCTAGCCGCAATGCAAACTATTCGAAATGCTAAATAGAATAATCGATGTAACAAAGAGATTTCAATTAAATTGAAAGTCTTTTTGGAATCAATTGAATTGCAACGATTGAACGCGGTATCCTTGTTCGGATTAAAATTGGATTTCGTTGCAATTCCGCATTCTTTACCGTCGCAGTCACGATACGATGCAGGTTCTTGAATTTAAATGTTGGTTTCTCAATAAATCTGCTTTATAACAAAAATAGCTATTTTGTTACTTTTATAAACATTTACTTTAATTATTATTTAATATCAAATAAGTCCATAAGAATTTTATGTTTTATATGAAATTGATAAATAATATTTTGTACGTCTACCGTCAATGATTTCAATTAAGAAAATAATATAAGTAAAGAAAATATGCGTATAAAACATTTTATTTCACCATACTTTATTTTTCTAGTTATGTCCAAGAAATTAAGAAGAGATAAAAATATATTATTCTAAGCCGGATTCATTTTAAACAGCTTAAACGCAAAATGAATTTCATTAAAACCTTTCACCGTTTCACAAACTGCAAATAGTAAATAGAAACATCGACAGACACAAAGAGACTTCAGTTAAACTGAGTCTTTTTGGAATCAATTGAATTGCAGTCGAACGCGGTATCCGTGATCGAATTAAAATTGGATTCCATTGCGATTTCGCATTCCTTTCCGTTACGTTCCCACTAGGAGTGCATCGAATGCTTACTGTCTTTGATGTCGGTTTATTTTAATATTATTTTTATTTTAGCTACTATTATACTTGCTCGTTTTTTTTAAGATAGAACTGTTTCACGCTAGATGTAGGTCTATAAATATTTTTTACCATTGCAGAATAAAATGAGACTCCCAAATTTTGCATTATTAAAACAAATTACGCTTTATTTCATGATAAAACAAAAATACTGTACCTATTAGCCAAAACTGAAACTAAAAATGGAAGTTACATGAGCGTTTAATCTAACATGGCAAATCCGAATCGTAACTGTCAGTTAGTGAGTTTTATCATGGTATGTTTTTATCAGAACAAATAAATGCTATTAGTCTGTTGGACGTAATAAAACTGCATCGTAACAGGTTCCGTGATAAAAATGACTTTTTTCTAGAATATGAAGGGTAATGTTTTTCCATCGTATATAATATGTTTCAATCTTCGGCATGCCCTACAGCCTTCAATAGCCAATGATATGGCGTGAGATTCGGCTAAATTGTGGGAGTGTCTTTTTAGGGTTCCGTAGCCAAATGCCTAAATCGGAACACTTATAGATTCGTCATGTCTGACTGTCCGTCTGCCTGTCCGTATGTCACAGTCACTTTATTCGGAAACTATTAAGACTATAGAGTTGAAACTTGGTAGGTAAGTGTATTCTGTAAACCGCTTTCCGAATTATGTACAAAAATAAAAAAATATATATTAAATTTAGGGAGTGATCCCCATACATGAAACTAAAACTCAAAAAAAGAAATTTCATCTTATATACTCGTGTGGGGTGTCTTTAGAAAGATCTGAAAGTCGATTGTTTGAGAGATAAGCCCTCTCAAAGCGGTAAAATGTGTGTCCACCCGTCTAACTATTAATCTAAGAGAGTGAAAATCTGAATAAAACATATGTTGTAGATGTCAAGGAAAACTTTCAACGAAAATTGGTTCGCACAAGATACAGTTGACAGTTTTTGAGATATAGCACTTTTTCAAAACCCGAATAACATAACTTTGTAATTCATACGAACACTATGAAAAACATACTTATTTTGGTAGTTGGAAAACAGTTCAACTTTATTTATTATTTAATGATAATGCTACGAAACCCTGCTAGATAGCAGTGATAGCCTTGTGGTTGAATTACGACCTTTCAGTCGAGGGGTGCGAGGTTCAAACACCAGGCACACAGCTCTGATTTTTCGAATTTATGTGCGTATTACAAATTAATTATCACTTGCAATAACCGTGAAGGAAAACATCGTGAGGAAACCTGCACACTTGAGAGTTCTGTGAAAAAAAAGTTCTCAAAAGTGTGTGGAGTCTTCAATTCGCACTTGGCCAGCGCGGTGGACTATGGCCTAACCCCTCTCAGTCTGAAAGGAGACCCGTGCCCAGCAGTGGGACAGTAATGGGTTGATGATTAGATTTTATTCTACGGAACCCTTCGCCTGCGAGTCCGACTCGCACTTGGCTGGTTTTTTTCTTGATAAATGCAACTATTTTCAGACTAAATCTCAAGACGCGGTACTTAAAATCGTCTTATAACCTAATCACTAAGTCCATGGTGCGACCTACATGACATCAGCATCAAGGTATCTATGGATATATATGATTATGGACCATTGTTTTCCGTTGTCTATCAATTATAATCGCTGGGGAGTAACAGTATCGCTGCACAATATAATGCACAGCGGTGACGTAGCAATCGCCGTTTGCGTAACAGACGTACCAAGCCATTCGATTCGAAACGTCACTCAGCTGCCATACTGTGCCTTTCACGAAGGTAGAATATGTGCACATCGGACGTAAAGCTTTTGGTGTGAGTTTCCAGAGGTCCAGCGCGCTAGAGACGGGTACAAAAATGGTAGAATGGTTAAAATCCACTTGGCGACGCATTGGAATCCTAGACAATATACGATAAGGTCGTTTGAATGCTTGCCAACGTTGAATATGAAAAAGCATATAAATATAAATTAAGAAACCTCATGAAATTTTAAATATAGGACTGTAATATTAAAAATGTAATACAATTATAGAATACTTACTTAATCGATTATTTGGGTATTTGAGTCCTAGACGGCAATTTACTTTATTCGGTGCTTTATTGATTGCCTTAGAACTGAAGGCAGTTTGCTATAATATCTGGTTTTGGCCAACGAGAAACTTATTGACGTGTGAGAGTTGTATCAGTAGTATACATCTATTCAATCTAAGTGATTATTTGTTAAAAAAACTCACGGATTTACAGTCTAGACGGCAGCGGTTAAGGCAAACAGCGGCTCCCAGTCCAGACGGCTGTTTGCTGAGCGATAGCCAATGTGGAGCTAAAGAGGAATGCCGGCCAATAACTTATACAGATATAAGGAGAATAAAAACTAGGCAAATAATTTTTTCTACATTTGAAGAGGCTATCGATACACGTGCCATTTAGTGTATATAATTGTTTTCGTACCAAATAGCTATTTCGTCCATGCAAAAGTCAGTATAAGTTGACAGAAAATATTAATTATTTGAATGTTTTCAAATTGCATGTAATTGTATCAATATTTGGTACATATATTTTCGCCACACAAGGCCCTATTAAAGATGTTATCCAAAACAATAAAAAAGCTCTTTATTTTGTATAGTAATATTTTGTTTGATTATGTATAATTTCATTGATTTAATTTTAACTTTTAACACATTCGGTCTTTCCCTGCGTGGGTAAATATGTTATGTTGCCTGCCGGACACTTTCGTATGTTAGATCTCATGATCGGTGTTGCTCAATCCTTCATATATTTGTACTTCGTACTTGACCAGTGCTATAACCAAACATATATGTATATGGGTATAGGAATTAACAGGGACTTAGAATCATGGAACCCAGGTTGCTCTTGTAGCTTAGCCTATAAGCTAGTCTTACGGTCGTCGCGCAGACTTCCCCGTAGATCACTTTCCTGTTTGACTCAGCGATACACATTGTTACGATATAATACGTATTAGGTGGCTTAATTGAAAAAAAACCGTGTATAAATATAATATTAAAGTTACAATATTTTTGTTTCTTACAGTCATATTTTAGCCATCTCCCGTAAATTAATTTGTGATTTGAAGCAGCGACCGTAATTTTTTAATAAGCACGTGGTTTCATCATATTTCATATTTTTGCAATTATTGCAATTATTGCAATATTTTGATTTGCAAAAATATTATGTTATAGTTGGAAAACTCTTAATTCCATTGGTTTTTTTTATATTGCGTTTTTCTGTTCCTAGTTTATGTTTCGTGTGAAGAACATTGGTTTAATATCGCTATCCTTATATCCTCCAAATGACGACATAACTTTGAAATTGGTCTACTACCCTAATTGAAACCCTAGGGAGGTTTTAAACCATTGTGGTTCGACTCCGGCAACACTACCGCCACAATTATTTCTTCCTAATAAAAACAGTGTTAAGCGCTATTGTCTTCTTCTTTGAAGGGTGTGGAAATTATGTATCCGTGTTGTAACTTAGTCCTCTGCGGTAACAACGAATCTGTGATCGATCACGTGTAGGATTCTAATATTTCTGGGGCCGATTACAAGTGGCCGTGGACAGCAGTTGCTACTCGTTTTCTACTTCCATCATGTAAAAAAATCCTGTGCAAACTGGCGGTTGTGTTGCTACGTACCGTTATGCTGTAAAATATGCAAGCACCTTTGAAATGTGTGTTTTATCATGATATTTGTTGATACCTAAAAGCTTCATAGGGATTATATGCTGGATTTTGTATATAACTTCGCTTTCAGGGTTTCGTGTTTTCAAAGTTAATACTCAATGCTCTCGAATTTCGAGGCTTGTAGTCTGTGCGAGCTTTTAGCGGTAATTAATCCCTGATACAACTATCTGTTTTTGTAGTCAAGTTGGCCAAGTGCGGTTAAAATTACTTTTGTGATTACGTGTAAGTTCTTGATTTATTACGGATTGCTATTATTATAAAAGTTAATATCACGACCACGATAGTGAGTATTATCATCCAGTACGTACTGCTCTATATGGTTTACATCAGAACTCGTCATCCATTGATTCTTTAAAAGACTAAACTTCACTTATATTTAAGAGTATCGTGGAGAACACGCAGGCTATTTAATTTTATATAATGCAACTTAAAAAAACACTTATAATTTTGAGCTTTGAGGTAAGGGTCGAACATATATCATCCCATCCTATATCACGTCGACATCTCAATGTATGTATCCCCTGGGCTATGTCTTGTAAATCTGCTTTGGTGAAAATTCTGTAAACAGGTAAATTATTTGTAGGTAAATAAAAGTATGTACGCTAGAAAAACTCATAAGACACATTCTTTTCTGTCGTATACTGATCTTTAAGTAGTGCAATTTGAGTTCCACGTACTCCAAAAATAAAAGTGCGATGAGCGTAATTACCGTCATTACTAAAAGAGCAGGTCATGCATTTGAGACGTTGAAATTTCTCCCATGTTAGCAATTAATCAATAAGCATCACAGAGACGTAAATCGTTTACTCTTTCCATAACATAAATATTTTTCTCTTAATTAATACAACATGGCGTTAAAGGCATATTTGTAACCTATTGTGGATATAAATAAACTTCTCTCTCAATTGGAAGATTAATTACATCTGAAAGGACTGCGTAACACAGTGATCGGTTTCGACTTGAACGATTACAGAGAGTGCGTCCAGACTCATTAAGGTCTGAAATCAATCGACAGAAAAAATATGTCAAATATCCCGTGTAGTCAGAATATTAAAATTATTGTGACGCATAAGCCACGTCGAGCGACATCAAAGAAAAAATGTAAAGGATAAGCAACGTTTATTGGAAAAGACAAGTCAAGTTCGCGGAGGTTTTTTCTTGTTTAATATTCCATAAGAAACATTGGGTCACTTTGACTGTTATAATGAATGCATATTGTGCCAATTCGTTTACAGCTCAGTGGTTGTTGTATTTAAAGTAGGATATTTTTATAGGTTATAAATATAGAAATAATGGTATTCAGTCTACTTAAAATGCGGTCAGGGGGTAATAGGAGTTTCACCCGAGGTTGGGATCGAAAGCAGGTTGGCGTTGGTACCCTTGAAGACTAGTTTGAGATGTTCCACGTACTTGTTATCTGAATAACAGATGGTGATGGTAACGGATAGTGTTAAGCGTAGATCAGTATAAATAACTAACAGATGTTCCGACATTGTTATTGAGATATTTTCTTAGATCATTGTCAGTTTATCAGGTCGCACGGCAGTGCCCCCGCCAAGTCGAGCAAATGCAAAAAAAGATCACAGTCGTGAGCTATTTAGTCTCGAAACTATGCCGTGCATTTTCGACCTAGTAACTTCGTTATGGATAACATATCATTATGGATATCCAGTTCTATTGCTTAGATATAGGTAGTAATAGGTACCAACTACATTTACAACTTTGTACTCCTATAGGTAAATAAATATGCATTACAAAATTAAGTTCGTAGTTCATAAAGTTTTTCCTCACTAACACAATTTATATTTCGAAATGAAAAATTATGTTTCTTAAATTGATCATTTATACCTAATTACTTTCTATAAGTGTCTGATTTCGTACGGAGTACCGAACTATAGGTTTTTAACGCTACGTGTACTAGAAGTTTTTCTTTACATTACGGAAATAGTAAACGAGCATGGTGGACTGCTATCTGTGGTAAGTGGCTATTGCCGTCCATTGGCATCTGTAATCAACCCCAGATTAGACAAAAATCCTACGTGAGGTCGGTCACAGATAATACCCTAATACTCTACCCTAGTACTAAGTTTCAAAGCCTTGGATAAGTATGTCACACTTGCCACATTCTTCAAATCGTAACACAGCACTTAATAGTGTTGTCATTAGGTAGGTAGGTACAAATAGGTGTGAGGGTGGTGCCTCGGGAGTCGAAGAACAAGTAGTTATAACACAATCATCATCATGTTGCAAATATTTCAGTCTAGTTTAAATGGAAGAGCAGTGCAAAATAAATTTACAGTAAAATAATTTATGCAGAATTGACTGCCAACCTTCATATAGAGGTGCCAGAAGAATAAGATATTAAACATTTATTTTATTTACGTTACGCGTCGAGGTTTTTATGACCGAAATTTATTTTTATAGCTAATTTCAACTTGATCGGCTCATTAGTACTGCAGAAAATGTACTGTGATATTGTGATAATGTACTGGGACGGACGGATACATAAGTGAACCTATAAGGGTCGGCCAAGTCGGCCAATTTATGACTTGGCAATCGTATAAAATAATGCAAACTATGTAAAATGTAGTTACTATTACCAAACTGAGCGCTTTATTTATTTATGTTCGTTTATGTATAAATTTAGTCGCCTAGTGCTATTTTCAATCAAGACTATTTAAAATATTTGATAAAATATTCTTATGTGCGATTGCCAAGTCATAAATTGCCTGACTTGGTTTAATATAAGATCTCTATACCTTTTTCGGTAGAAGAATAACGTCGCGAGAGTTGGTTTTTTGTACATTTTATGTTTTTGATTATAACGTAATTATATTGTAATTCGCATTGGACAAACATATTTTGTATACTCCAGTGTTGTTCCTGTTGTATACAAATACTTAATTCCAGCAGTCAAAAAAAAAATATTTTACTATAATACAATACACTACGCACCGACAGACATACATAGAAGCGGTGCGCATTGACTAACCATATGTAAGATTTTATAGGTTATTTGCAAAAATATGGTTTAATAGTTTGGCGGAATTTGTTAACTTAGAAGACTATCTTAACGTTGAAAGGTTAAAATATAAATTTTATGTACAAAGTTTATGAATGTCATGATACTTTTTGAAACGCGAGTGTAACCGCGGGTTGCAGCTAGTAGAAAATATAAACTGGGGTTTTGATTGGTCGGACTCGGTGCTTGGCATGTTTAGTTGAATAAATACTGATCCTTGTATGAGTGGCTGTAGTGAATTGCCAATTTTGGCCTTCTTATAGATATAATGGAATTTAAATCAGTTTTTGTCTTCAGTATAGGAGTTATACAAACAAATTTTCTTGTCGTGATAAATCTTACGCCAATATTTTGTGTCGACATTCTAACAAATTCCGCTCGGTATATGTAAGCATGTAACTGTTTCGCTCATAGGGATCTAATATCAGCATAACTTAATAGTTTATGTAACCTGTTTAATACTGCTTTCATGGTGAAGTTCACTTCAATTTTGTAAAGTTACGGTAGGTATGCCTATCTTCCAACTAGCTTTTAATCTGTTACATGCAAAACTTTAAACTCCATCGCGTTTCAAATGTTCTAAACTGGTTGTATTTTGTATTTTAGGTACCTCATAATTTCAGTGCGGTAGATAAGATATTCAGTTTTGAACTCATGTTAAGTTTATAAAATAGAAGCTTGTTTAACCTTTATAGTAAAACTTGTACCACAATTTGTTATATTTTCAGCGCATCTCAAAGTTTTTCAACTATTATACGTCAAAGGCAGGCATGCAAATGCTGTAACTTTAACTACGCTTAAATTACATGTTGGCATAAGCAGACGTAAATATTTAAATAGTTATATTCCCCCGGTTGTATTGTTTCAAATGTTGGAGAATGCATTTCGATCATGATGATATAGCAGCTAATCTAAGTGATATAATTTTTCGTAGATAAACATTATGCAATATTAATGTATTTAGTGACTCTTAGTGTGAGTTTTCAATCGAGTAGTCGATTAATTGAATCGATATCTCGACGGCTCTATCTTCGTTACATTACAATGAAAAATTTTAGTTCCTCAGATCGATCGAAGATCGACTGTGTCGACCAAATCGATCATAAAAATCTCACTCTAGGTACACTCGTAACATCAAGTAGATATCCAACAATAAGACCTGTAAAATGTGCAATCAGATACAAGAATTGTTTAAAAATCAAATTATTTAATCATGTCCGATCAATCGGTGCGATACGAATCGTAGATTAAATTTAGACCGTCACTAATGTATTAATCATGTAACTACGTATGCAACTTAAAGGAGTTTTATCAACTGAGTACATGATAAGGGAAGTCTTACCACAAATATATAATCGCCTATTGACTACCGTTTTACAGATAATTGAGATTACAAACGACTATTGATTGCCTATTAAATAAAAAAAAAACATTGATTTAGTGCTATTGCTACGTTATAGTCATCTGCTACTATCTACGAAACGAAACTATTGTGTTAAAAGCAAAATTATTTAGTTCGTTCACCTTATTGAAATCTCTAGATTTATATTATATCAGCATGATAGAGTTGGCACAATTTGCGCCTCGCTTAGATGGGAGTACTTGTTCTTCTTTTAGTGATGAATAATATGCAATAATTAATTACTCTTATTAGCTTAATGTTAATCCAAGGCCTGGATCTCACTTGTGTTGTGATACTTTTGTTTATTTTAAAGTACCTTACTAAACGTCATGCATGTTTGTTGCTCTATAATGATTTCCGGCTATACACAGAATCCTGAAATGTACACAATATTACATTTGTTTACCTAAATAAGCGTGTGTTGATATAAGTTTAAGAAAAAAATAATAGGCGTTTATTTATGTAACATTATTTGACTGATGTTACATCAAAGTGATGTCTTTTTTTTTTTTTTTTTTTTTTTTTTTTTTTTTTTTTTTTTTTTTTTTTTTTTTTTTTTTGTAAATTTTTTT
>DWRA01001133.1:0-18552 GCA_018250295.1 Spathilepia clonius | reverse complement strand
AATTTACTTCAAAACAGTAAAATATCTAAGTTTTCCGTGTTTTTCATTCGGTTCATCCCTGTTTATTAGTATAATATCTTTATTCCACAGATTTTATAGTGTCTGTCTTAAAGTAAAGTAATGATTTTTGGCACTGAACTTGGTAGAGAAGGTCATTGTTGGAACCTCATTGGTACAAAGTTGATTGAATTGTCGTTCTCAGGTCTACACTTGCACGAAGAACAACTAACCAACATTGAATGGACTTCATGTAAAACTCCTATTCTATGTGGAAGAATGCACTTTTAACATTAAGGATTATGCCACGTGGTGATAGAACTCCTCGTGATACGACCGTGCTGCCACGATCGTATCTATTACGCTAATTTCAGCCTAGACACTGCATTCTGAGTTGTAAATACTTCTCAAGAACAGTAAGGTATCTATAACGGACCTCAAATCATACTCTTCTACAATAAGTGTTCAGATACAAATATCCGAAGACGGCAGTGACCACTCAACATTCAGAGTGCTACAAACTTCTCGGGTACTTTTGTTGTATTAAACAATTATAATGCCAATTGTAATGTTCTTACTCAATATCTTTTATATTTGTTAAGAAGTGAGAGACTACTCATAACATTTACTTGCAGGAGATCATCATCGCCAAGTATAGAATACGTAACGGTAGAGCTTAATAACGTAGCTTAGCTTAATAAACGAGCTTAATAAACGAGCGAGCTCCGTGACGATAATAGACTTCTCTTCGGTTAATCGTTATCAGACGCATCCAGCGTTGTATGGATAAAAAATATGTGTATATTATTTGACTAGTGTAATTAAACTAAACTATATAAAAAATATATATTTATCTCGTTAACAACAGTTCGAACCAATTATTGCACATAGCGAACGTTTTTAAGTGTAATAACGCTTAAAACTGGATTGTTGTGGCACAACGTTATTCCATATATTTTCAATGCACGAGTGAACTAAAAAATACTACACATATTTTTTGTTTTACAATATTAACAATAGTAATTACAATAAAGGAAAAATATACGACAGTTAGTATATACCAAAGACAGTAACAATAAGATCATTAACAGGCCATTCCAAACGTATGCACATACTCTGACGTACTTTTCATTATTTAAGAATGCAGGTAATGTATGTATGAATATTCTCTCAAGATGCGTTTTTATTTAAAGAGTCATTATGATAAGCAAAATCGTTACCAAACACATCAACTATATAAAAAAGTTTTACTTATCATGTTCTTGAAGTATTATAGTGTCGTTCAATTTAAGTTAAAGTTAATTCTAATAGCAAGCGAACAATTTCACGTACATCTTCCAAACATGGAGACAATACTAAACAGTGAAAAGGTAAACAAGAAAAGCAACTAAGCGATCAGATATTATTTTGTTTATTCTCCACAAAGTTTACAGTGATATTATGGCAGAAACACGTGGTATTCGTGCATATGCGACAATAAAAATGCGATTTGCATGAACGTCGGCGCCGGCGTCTCCGACCGCGATAACCCGCGACGTGACCGACAGACGCAAGCCACTAATTTCGACTAGTGCCTGCACTGTAACTTGTATGTTAATATACGTAACATCAAATAAGTTTAAAATTGAATCTTATCAAGATTAACTGAAATCCGAGAAAGCAAATGTAGAGCCGATAAATGAAATGAAATGAAAGGAATGAGCCGAAAGAAAATGTAGATATGTTTACTTTTTTCGTCATTTTATCTCAGAGAGAAACCACGTAACAATAATTCAATATTTTCTGTGACTACATTCGAAATATCCGAAAACCGTTAAAAACGGATGAAAAATTCACTTTCCCAGTTGATAATGTTCATTACTCGTAGAAAGCACCTAATAATATAATCGATCTGCGATGTATCATTTACTTAATTAAAGACAGCTTGGTTAAAGTTCTACCTAGATCGAGGTCGTAAGCCTAATTTGAGGAACGCAGACGTCCACATGTTGGAATAGTTGAAGTACAGTTACGAGCGTACGTTTGGAAACTTTGAATTTGGAGATTGCATCTCTCGTCCTGGACGCGATTGGTCAGTTGTTGCCAGGCGGTCGCACACGTAGCGAGCACGCAGCGAGCACGTAGCGTTTCTAACACTGAGGAGTATCCTGCTTGCGTATGCGCTGCGGCCGCGGGCGCAGGCGGAATCACAATCGACACTCTCGGTAATAACTCGTCGAACGTCGCGCTACGGAATCGACAAGTAGGCTGCGCAAGCATGCGCCAGCCACTCTTTGTTAGAAAACCTTGGCCGCGAAGGTCGGAACTATTTCTGGTAATGCAGTCATCATATTGTTTTTTTTTATAAAATTAAAGTTACAAGAAAACCTAATAGTAAGTAGTTCTCATTTTTGTTTTAACGCTGAATATGTCAACACATTAATGATCCTAAAAGAGTTCAAGTGCGCCTTTACAAGCTCATTATGTCCTTCTATCGCTTTGCCATATCACTCTGGAGATACCTAAAAGTGTAATTTATACGCTGTTACTTGTATATGTAGCGGGCGATGAAGTATAGGCGCCCTGGGGTACCTAGTGTTAGAAGGCTTCTGTATCGTGTAAACAGTCCGCTTGATGGTAAGTGGCACCTGCCACCCATGGACATTCGTCAACCACCCCAGATAAGATTAGAATAGGTACTACCTAAAGTCAACCACAGATACGTTGCTACTTCTGAGGGCTATCTTGGAATGCCTGGGATTAGTAAATCTCCCTTACCATACCCTTCAAAGCAGAAAACAGCAGCCAACAACTGCCACCTTCAAAACAAACAAATATAATTAAGCTATAATAAAGCACTTAAAAGTCTGTCGACTTACTTTCAGTACATAGCTGATCATTATCTAAAGATTATGACATTCTTATTCATTATTTATTCCTAATCAATTTGTGGCTCATATCCTATTAATAAAGACAAATATAATTGTAATAATAACGGCCCAATGATATTTGAGTCCTTACTCACTTGATAGACTAAGGTAGTTAAGGTACACAGATATCATAAGTCATTCTTGCACTACAGTTAATCAAATACCACGTTGACATTCTTAATGATCCAGTAAAATTGATTACAATAAATTAATATGACATTCAATAACTTAATCTTATAATTGGGCAATATATATTTTTAATAAAATGTGTAAATTAAAATTAGATAATTCGACATTAAGGTTTCGTATTATTAAGCACGTTTAAAAATAAAGATAAAGCAATATCTTATTAAGAGATACATCATACGTATATCTCTTTGTATAAGCCAATAAATCATAAATAAATGCATGGTGCTGTCAACAAAAGTTCAGCTCTAAGTGCTTTATACACCGTTAAACTATCGATCAGCAACGTAGTGCAATAAATTAGAACACATCTGTTTGTTTAGAACAAAAAATGAATGAGAGTAGGCAAGATAGACTTCATAAGATATTCATGCGATTCATGAAAACGTTACGCCAGCGTCGCCATTATTCAGATGCGATCGCTCGCGTCAATCATTGCTCGCCTCGGACCCGAAATCCATCACCTATCAAGTGTCGATCCAAACGAAATAAAACTACATCTTTCTGAAATAGTGTTTTATTTCCAATGATCACGATTATAAGTTTTTTCGATGTCCGAGTATACGCAGTGGCCGAAGACAACAACATTTAATAGGTCCATAGTAATGAGCAGCGGGTGACGGAGACTGCATCAACATGTATTTATTTAAATTTATTACAATTGCCACTAAATAAACTCATGTTCACACTTAACTATTCTGTCGTCCTTTTTATACTATAATCGGAATAAATCACCAATCTCTCATTTTCAATTCCACGTCGACGCAATACAATTTATAAAAAGAAATAAAATTTTATGCTTTTACTTCAAATTCGTATTGAATTTGAAAATATGTTTCTTATGCCTACATACATTATGAAATATAAAAAGAGTTAATAAAGAGGTATTAAAATTAGAATTTTACTTTATATCATTATTAAAGAACACTAATATTTGATTGTAATAAAAAATAAGGTACAATTATTTAGGAACATTAATATATTACCGTTAAAAGTAAGCAGTTTGTGACATCCTGCAGGATACGAGAAACATTCTAAATTAGGCAATACATCTGCAAACAGCCTTCAATAAGACCATTGTCCAATCCGGTTGATTTTTACTGCCCATAAACCTTAACACTCCCGACTGGTTAACAAGATCGTCTGCGAAACTATTTTGTGCATAAGAAATAATTAACAGCTTCCTAAATAAGCTTGCGTATTCGTAAACTGTTAAAACAAAAGCAGCATGTGAAGCGAGCAGAGCCACGTGACCGGTTGCGCTAAATAATTCATTAATTTGCGTCCATCGTTCGTAATATTTGGATCTGTTTTTGCGCCTAACTGCCGAACCGTGTTGCTTTACATTTGTACATTACAATACAATGCTAATGTAGCCCCAGGTGGGCGCAAGAGCCACGTCATGTGTAGAGGTCATTTTAGGCGACATCTTATAGCAATATTTCTCATAGTTTTCGATGGAAACATTCCGACAGACTCAGACTTTCGGATATAGTAAGAGGCGACATAGGCTGATTAAATCCTTAAAATACCAAGGAATACGTTTGCACAATGATCGTTAAGATTCAGTATACAATTCCCAACAATAAAACGAAGATAATTCAGAGAAAGTAATTTGCATGCTTTAACCCAATGAGTCTCAGTACCACTTGGCAAGGGCGCTGGCAATCGACTTCACACCAGATAAGATCACCTCGCTACTACGCGTAATATACCCTGCGAACTGGAAAAGTGGACATCTAGTCTCCCTGCTTACACGAAGCTTGATATTTTATTGTTTTAAATATTATTGAATTAAAAACTACCTTACGAAAAAACATACATCAAAATTCAAATTGAAAAATAAATTGATAGTACTAAAAGGCATTCGTGAATGGTCTACTGAAATATAATACTCTTATTGTGTGTTCTTAAACAGTTTTTATCACAAAAGATCTCCAGTAGTTACAAATATTTACAGACACTAATACCAATGGTATGGAATACTTGTGGTTAATACCTTCTAAATTATAAGTCTAATGCACCTGAAAAATAATTATACTAATGATTAAAGACATACATAATCATACTTTCTAAACATATCTTCATAACATCAAATATTTAAACGCAATACGGGCCGAACTGATATTATATTGTAGTCCTGTAGCGAAAAATTTTTTAAGTACTGTAACTGTATTGCACTGTACTGTAACTTTCTATTTGGAGTCGGGTGCTGATCAGATTATGTATATCTACATATTAGAAAAGTATAAAAAATACACAACGTATTGGTTAACCGTTGAGTATTTACTTAACTAAATATTTTTCCGTTGACCTGTTGATACTTGTATGTATAATGTATCTCTGTTGGTAACAGAGGCACGTCACAATATCCTAAACCTTTCCCTAACCCTGCGCCGCCGCCAGGAAGCCACGTCCGCAACGTGCGGCGCGGCGCGTCTCGTGCGGTACTAACACTCTTAATACTTTTTCTTACACAACGAACAAAGTATATCCTCGATAACGCCCAATATTTAATATTGCAAATTCGTACACTGATAAATGTGTATTTTATGCGGAATCAAATTCAAAACAAACGGTGGCCCTTTTGAGAGGGGGAAAAATCTTTCAAATTACAGCATTTTCATACTACGTTATATATTTCACATATAAAGACTTTTCAAACTCACTTACTTATTCGAGTCACATCTTGGAAGGTGGTAGAACATTTTATGTCTCAACTCCGGCAGCACCACCGCTGCACCTATTTCTGCCTAATAACAACATAGTGTTAAGCGCTGGTTCAAAGAGTGTGGTAACGGAGACTATTTTGTTAGAGGCATTCCAACTTGGTCCTTAGGGGTAGCAACACGTCTATGCTCGATCTCAGATAGGTAGAGTCCTACCCGAGCTCCAATATTATTTGGAGTTGATCACAGATGTCTATAGGTGGCAGTGGCCACTTACCATCAGGTAGACTGCATTTTTGTTTGCTGCTTCAATACAAGGTAAATAACTGACAAACGTGGCGATAAGCTGGAAAGTAATTTATTCGCCGACTGCTCGTATATGGTAAGAGAGTAGCCTTTTCAACTTCAGTCCAGGGTGGCGAGCAATGACGCCACGGTACTACACTTCTCGTGTATTGCTTCTGCCATCTCAGTTTTCAAAATTGCAATTAAATAATATGGAAAACAAATAGAAACCAGATTTTTTTTGTGTTTTCTTATCAAAATTAAACTACAAATATATTTTATAACGATACATTTATTTTTATTTCAGTTCTCTGTAATTAGGCTGTACTTCGATTGCAATAATAAAAGCTATTCATTATTCCTAAATAATTACGTAGTTTAAAGCTTCCCAACTCAAATATAAAAAGTGTAGCGAAGAAGTGAAGTAGGCGTGAAAATGTTTTCTGTACAATGTGCACATTCTAGTTCGATATCACTTCATGGAGATAAAAACACGTCAAAGTACATATAATGAAAACTATACTTAATCTATATGATATTAAGATTACCATATGTCCGTTAATTTCGTTGCAAGAAATATAAACGTCATAAGGATATCAAGATATGTCGGTCGGAGTAGAGCGCGGCGCGGACGCACGCACTCGCGCGACGAGGCGCTGCCTCCGCCGCAACCTGCGACCAAACGAACGCTTTAAAGCTTATAACTTACAAAACTCGTAATCTATTTGTTGCTTTCAACAATATACAGAAACACTGTGTAGGAACCGAAGACTGACCAAAAACCACATTAGGAAAGTCACAAGCTGGCAATCATATGGACGCTATCAAAGTAGCAACATTATGATTAAAATAAAATCAAAACCATTTCATCTCATTATTTGTAATCATCCTAAAATAACGATTCGTATGTGAGAAGACGTCCCTAATTGCATAAGGTTGATAAATTCGCGAAGTATCAAACCCATATCGCTCCAATCTCGCAAAAAATATCTTGGGCATCTTGGACAGGAATGCAAACTTCTGCAAAATCGCTGACATCGAGACTCCCGCGCATGCGTCACGCATAACAATCTGCGGAATATAGCAGATCTGTAAAGTGCGCGCTCCAGAAAAACCGCATTAATCCCGAAGACACGGGTGATCGAGCGCACTGCTGAATTTTGATAATGACTACTTCTTGCTCACTTTCGGTGACTCGACAGACGCTCGCATGTACGGCCAAAGTAAACCTGTGTTACATACAAAAGGTTCCGATACTTGAGTTTCATACTTCAGTTTTACATTTTACTTTAATTCAAACTATCTGCGTCTCACAATGTCACCAGCGACATCTCGGAATATAGGATCTAATATTTAAGCAATATTTTCGTATTAGGTACCCTATCTGTATTTACCTACATTTAACTATGTAACTGTTACATATGTCAGCGGGTAAAGATGCTTTTTCTTACGGCTTACTTAACAAATATCAACACTTCATAATAAAAACTTGTCATTACTGATATGAAGTATAGCTTGTGTCTCTTTTCAATATGTAGCTTCCTAATAATGAAATATTATTATAGTAAAATCTGTTTAGTACTTCTAGAGTTTCATGGTAACAGACGGACGAATCTTTGCCTATCAAATCTTTCATTAGTACGTATACATGTATATATAGATAACTATTTCGAATTCTTGGTCATATTATCAAGGAAAATCAAAATTGTCTTTTAATAGCTAAAGTATGTCATCGTAAAAATTGATACTTTGTTGATGTTATGTCTTCTTTTTGCGCACACCAAACAAGTAACGTTCTTTAAGCAAATAAAAGTGATTAAGTATATTAGCGATAACTTTTTTCTACCTACAATGATTCATTAAACACATTTGTAAGTAAGGAACAAAAATGTTGTAGTATGCAGCGCATGGGCAGGTGACGTGACGTCACGTAAGATCGGGTTTCCGGTGCGGGATGGCGGGATGGCGGGATAAGGGAGGGCACGCCGCGGCGGCAGGAAGCGCGGCCTCGCGACCGATTCCGCGGCTGCCACATCACTACAAGGATGTGACGAATCTTTGTATCTTCAATAGTCAACGACACTCTTACCCACGCATTTTAAACTAACAAAATATATACACCAATCCCAGAATGAGAGTTCGAGTGGAAACTCGTCGAAATTAATTCAAATCTGAGCTGCGTCGGAGTCATATTCATAAAGAACACGTACAGTTAATAAAATGAAGTCATGAGGATATATGGTTTTCTGGAAATAAACAGACCAAGCAAATAATTTATCTGAGTCTAGTTAAGAAAACATATCTTATGTGGTTCGCTACTTTAGGCACTTCATGTCGATTTAAAGTGAAGTTCTTAGTATTATTTCCATCTCCGGAATATATCCTGATGTATTTAAAACTTACATTAAATGTAACTTTTATAAGAAATGTTATGGTCCATATTAGTAACAATAAAAATAACGATATAAAGAGAGCGGGTATTAATATGTAATGCTGCTTGTAAATACCGTTTAAACAAGCCAAAGAGCATCGGTTGGCGGCGAGAGCGCCGTACACACGGCACGCAGTCGCACCGCAGCACCGCTACGACACAACAATACGCCATATACCACTCGCCCGGAATTGGGATTTGCATATAATTCTTATTAAGACACCGCGCGGCTACTACTGACCGCAACACTAATTAGACAATTTGCCTATCCACTTGCAGAACACTGTCCCCCACGGCGCAACCGCCGACGCCTCAACCGCCCGACGCTCCGACATCTCAATGCGAGCCTAATTCCGAGGACGCAAGACACATTTCGGCGGGCGGTATCCGAGTCTCAGCGGTGCGAAGTAAGACATCGGTAGAATGGCTGATTACCATTGTAATGTATGCTAAGCGGCTGCGACCGCGACAATTAGGCTAGGGATGTGCCGGCCACGGCCGCGGTCGTGTCTCCGCGCCGTCACGCTGAATTGCGAACAGCAATTAGTGCTGATCGCGTCCAGCGCCGCTCGTCCGATCACGACCGCATCTAATATGCTCGAGATGTTCAGCGTCGCGATGAATGCTAAGGGAAGGGAAATGCGTACGGATTCCCTACTAGGTAATTTTTAATGATACGTGGGTGTCGTAGCGGAGGATGCTCACTTATCATTTCGGAACAGAATTTCCAATTCAAACCACGTTATTAATAAGGAGAGGCCGCTCGTGATCGGCTCCCTCTCCTACGCCGGAGCCACGAACAAAATAGTCGAAAAAGGTAAGCGCGCGGTCGTGACGGGAATGTCGCTGAAGTTATGTATTTTAGGTCGCACTCATTGTATTTTAAACCGCCATTGTTTCGTATTTCGCGCCTGCGCAGAATGCGCCTGCGCCCGCGACTCGAGTATCGCGGCTTCAAGGAACGTCCATCAAAACGATATCGACCTGACTACTTACCGTATTACCGTTTGAAACTCCGGCTGACAAAATGTCATGACCGAAAAGTGGTGCCTGCGTTCATAGACATAGCATAATATAATAATATGAATAGTGTGGGTTGCGAGGTAGATGTGCGTAACACGAAGCCCCGGTACGTGCGGGCGGGGCGCGGGCGCACGTGGCGGCCGCCTCTCCCACGGTCCGCGATTGATTAACGGTGCGGTTCGCGCTAACCGCTGTCGACGTGAGAATTCGCTACGAGCTAATATGCGAGCCCGCCACATTCGGGCCGTGTCGTCCCCGCGTGACAGAACTGCGAGCGCCGCGGCCGTCGCCGGCGCCGCGCACCCGACCTCGTGAGATCGCAACCCGACATGCTTCTTTCCTCATATAATGAATGTTGATGGACTCATGACACATCCGTGAATCATTTGCAAATGATACCTATCTCTATCATGTGCTGGAGTGCACCATTCCATTCGTGAATGTATTACATCATGTCAATTTTAATGGTACCTGCTTATCAACATATGAATGAAAGTAAACCTGTCCATTCTAAATTCAAAAAACTCTCAGGTTCCGTGTGGCTTATTACTTCCTTTTATCGTATCGGGGAGTTGTAGGAGAGTCCTTGCCGGTTCCCAGGCTTCCCGGGCGCTATCGCGGCGGCATCGCGCGCGCATCCCGCTGCCATCAGCCCGTCTACATCGCCTCATGTCTTCGACCGCCATCTACTTTGTGGTGTTAACAAATTCACTTTTACTACAATATGTACTATACATACATTCAAGGCTGATCATTAACGTCATCCCAATTATGATTCAGAGCTTGTAAGAATCCTTTTTGCCCTCCAAATATTGTAACAACTGATAAATTGTTTGCTACCTGCTCAATGTCATAACCCTTATAAATGTGTCTTATGCTCATGTATGTATGGTAATATTTTTATTCCATGCAAATCCGCCCATTTTTATTTATGCATTAAAATATCGTTATGAGCGAGGCGACGACTCGTCTGGATTTTATCCTTAAATATGTATGCCACAATACTCTGTTCGTCAATCACCTTACTACGGCGACGCGATAGATAGAAGAGCGTGTAATATACAGTCTGATACTTGAATTTCCATACAAGTAGATTCGTTAATAGATGCATAAACATGCCTTAACACTTGCGCGCTTGTTGTTATGCACCAAAACTAAATAGGTAACTCCGCACGGTAAACTAGCTTTACAAATTATAATTTTTAAATCAGAACTGCAACATACACATTATTTATCTATACGACAGAGTACACGAGTTACAAGAAAATAAAACATCGTCATTGAAGCAACTAACTCGCTACCATTTTTATATCTGTAGTTTTACTCTAAATCTAGGAAAATCAAGCACAAATGTTTTTTTTATACTATTTTCAATTACCTACTATTAAAAAGATTTGATTATACCAACGATAAAATATTTTCGTCAAAAACCGAAATAATAATCATTTAGTAGGTGGGCAGAGTAAAGTAAGGTAATGTTAACAAGTGGCGTGTATGGAATTAGCACCGCGTCCTCGCATTCAGATTCATCTGTAGTGCGTCTCGTCTCAATTACAATCGCGCAGGCGTTTCATGTAATCAGCGGCGAGCGAGGAGCGATGCGACGCGCCAGCGCCGGAGATGCTTGTCGGTACTTCTAGGCTACTCTTTTAGGAGCATCAGTACCCTTACCATGAGTTTTTTATGTTTAACGACTCAATCGTCGTTTACGAGTTGGCCCATACTTCTCCGAGCAAAATATTTAATTCCGATACATTCCGCAGAGGGGCGCTTCTAGGAGAAGGTTATGTTTTCTCTCGCCGCAGAGATAACAAATGTTATCGTAACAATAATGTATTTAAATAAATAATACTGAGTGATTCTTGTTTTTAGCTTTTAAAATGAGAAACTATTTGTAGAAAAGTAAAAGATAAAATAATAGTTGACTCTTGTTATTGTTTAAAGATGGAATGAAATGTCTGGTATTCAAATCATTATATTTTTTTTATTTAAAACCCTGATAACAAATGAATGTATCCCTATGTAGTGTTTTAAAACTACCCATTAGCTATTGTAAGCACCTGGAAGTCCCCTTACAAATTTTTAGAAGTATTTTAAGTTGACAGTTCCAGTCAGGTTCCATGACGAAAGTTTTAATAAGTAAATTTACTGTGTAATAAGCCTATGACGTTTATAAGAGAACTATTTTGACTTTACGGATACACACTCAATTTTATTTAAGGAAATCAGCTAAAAAAATAAAAGTTGACAGAACTGTGGATTATATTTTACACGTTTTGCGTTCTGAATTCTCACTTTATATTTTGTAGGAATTACATGAATATATTATTTAGTTGCTAGTAGGTACCAGTAAGCCTTATTGTATTACACGTGAGCTTTCAACGCTTGGCGTAAAATTACAATTTTGCTAGGCGTTCATTCTTGTTGTCAGCATTTGCTTGTGTAGCACACCCGCGTGTGTTGTGACCGCGAGATGAGAGCAGTGTCGGCGTGATTGTGTCGGCGAGTGTCCGCGCGAGTGTCGCGCGGCCGCCGCTATCGCCTCCGATCTGACAATTACGCCGCTTATGATTCATTTGGCGCTTGCCCACGTCCGAGTAACACCGGTGAGTTATGCTGTTAATGTAAATTGTTTCTCAAATATGCTCCTGATTTATGCTATCTCTGCTAGTCAAGTAAGTCTCAAATAAATAAATCACGTTTTATGTCCTTGCGGGTACCTATATGACACATACCTACATTATTTTGACAGAGAATTTCTTTACATATGTGCATACACTACTATACAAGGTTCTTTAATTTAAAGACGCGATAGATTAAAACAGTGCGCTTACTCTACAATAACGCTTTTAGATGATGAACTTCTATAACAGGTATGAAAGATTTTTTTCTTATGTAAGTATGATGGATTTATTGTCTTATAAGTTTACAGGCTAAAACGAAAGCCGGTACAGTATTCGAATGAATGTTAGGTTATTTTTGTATTAATCCTATATTTTGATTGATAAAGAATTAATTGTTCATGCATCACATGAACAATTAATTCTTTATCAATGAAAATTACTTATAGTAACTGTACCACTGTAATTAGTACCATTGGTGCGCTAACTGAAATAATATATAAAATCTAAATTGCCTATTGATATTAGAACAGGGTTCAAGTCGCCAGCATTATTGACCACATAGTTGTTATATTATTATCAATTTGAGTGACACGCATAATTGTCCAAAGATGAGTCTGTCGAGAGGCGAGCGGCGGAGCTCAGCTGAGCGCAAGCACGGCGCCAAAATTCCCGACGTTCATAAAAGATAACGGTGAAGCGACCTCTACCGACTGCCGCTCACGAACAACATTAAGAAAATCGCCCACTGATGCTTATAACATTCTATTTGCATTGTTTTACCGTTTATATAAAAAAGAGGTAGAAGGAACGTGTAGGTTAAGGCGAGCACTACATATAATATACATATGTATTTACCATCATAGGTAATTTGTCTTATATCATAGCTGCCCGAAATGTTATGGCCGTAACCCTTTTATGTCGCAATGCTAGGTACGGGACGATCCTTACATTTAAGGAAAGCAGGAGATCACTGGCATATTATTGACTTTCGTGTCTCATTTACATCAAGTATTACCTTTATAGATGTACAAAAGAAATCAAGCTATAATTTTTATTGAATAAAAGTTCAGTATGCGTCAGCCTTTACAAACATGTAGAGCTAAGCGAGTACAAAAAGTAGATAAAAATCATGTATGTTGTTATAATATAAATCACCGCTAGATAAGAGCTAACGACCGCGGGCTTCCCTCAATTGTTCGTCGGTGGATTTGTATGCGAATGTTGGCGAGACGCGACCGCGCACAAAGAGAAGCGGCCGGTCATTGATAAGATGGATGGTGGAAAGCCATCGTCACAGACAAAATAAATTTTAATGAGTGACTGAAAATCTGGGCTCCGAACCCTGTTCCATACCATCAGTTTATTTTGAGATTGATTGAGATGAAAGTTTAAGGTTTAAAAAATATCAACTATTTCGTACTACTTTCATACCGATTACTACCAATCCTTTGGCATATTCAATATCTTGGTACCCTTATTGACGAAATAACATAAGTATTATTGGTAAAAGAACCCGACCCGACTCCGACGGTTCGACTAAAGCGACACTTTCATACCTATGGGTATGTGTGTAAAAACAAGTGTTAAGCGCCTCTATGTTCCGGTTTTAAAGTTGTGGTAAGGAAGACATGCTGATCTGAGGCATTCCAACTTAATCCTGAAAGGCAGCATCTATAGCCGACCTGAGGTAGGACCCTGCCCACTGCTGGCAGTGGCCACGTGCGACATTTGCTACTTTTATACAATAAATAAAGAAAGAAAAACGTTAAATGCAATAGAATTACTCTAGATACATATAGGTACAGATAGTTTAGTAGGTACTACTATGTAGTCTATGCTATTGACTACTAAATCATTGTAAGTACTTACCTATCCTCAGACTTATCACTAATTAAGATGTTTGACCTCACAGTGAACAATCAAAACAATCCAAATGAAATAACGTTAATTTTTTATTTACAAAAATTAAATAAAGAAAGTAAATATTTCAACTTATTATGTACCGAAGTTTGGTATAAACGTACTCCCGAAATATATTGGGAGCAAACCGGGAATCGTTAACGGGGCAACGAACCTCTCCTAATGGATTATTAGGAGTCAATGTAAAATGTCTCAGTGTATTCCCTCATTAAAATGTTTGTCGAAGTCTTTTGTCCATAACATCTTCACTCATTATATGAAGCCTTCTGTACGGGCGACGTGCTGTAAGGCGACGTAACGTCATTTTCGAAAAGTCGCAACTCTTCAACGTGGTTTGGAGCTTATGGCCTTATTCGTCGGCTACAGACGATGCACGAGACACAATGGCCACGTACACTTCGCTAGGGCTGTCATTCAATTAAATCTAATTTTTATCAACAATTATTACGTAACATAATATAAGGTGGATTGTAATTATATCAGTAGACATCGGCAGGTGCGAACCTAGGGATAACCAAGGTTTATAACAGACACGTTTCAAAAAAAGGTTGAAACGACTCCTGTTTGTATTATGTCACTGCATCTTTCAAATTAAGAGGCTCAGTTTTACGCAGCATCAGGCACAAATGGTTGGAGTAGCAGTATCGATGTAACCAAATCGCGAAAAGTTCACCACCACCATTCCAAGCACTTTTAAGTTAATTACATATCTATTAACTTGCGTAATATAAGAACCGCTCGGCTAATATAACAAAATGGATTTTTTTAAATCTCAATAAGTTGAATCGAGGCACCCTATGTATACAATGTAATACAAAGCTGTTCAGTTATTTCTGTCGGCGGCGTGCCCACACCGCTCCGCAAACACGCGTTTTGTGACACCAGTTCCTCAGTGTTGGAACAGAGGAGGTAAACACGGCTGATTCCTAGTAGCCGCCCTACACGCCGCTGCCGACTCACATGATGCACTACACGTCTATACACAATAGTAGCAACGGCCCAATTCTAAGTAATGTCTCAAAAACTCGAGCAGTTCGCCTCGAAAAGCACTAAACGTGAATTTATTCTTACAAAAACCTCTTGCAAACTTGTGGTGTATTTATTACATTCGGATATCGACATTCGACAGATCCTTTCATTCAACATTTCAATTCTTTTTTCTAAACTTATGATACACCCATTCCAAATTCAAACAATTTGATGAGAACTTTGGTTTCCTAAGCGGAAGTTTTTGCACAAATTTCTATGGATATTGCATTGACAGAAATGATGTCTATTCATAAGCAACTAAGGCAGCATGTCGCATAACTTGTCCGAGTACCGGAGTATCGGATGATTTAGAATTCCCAACAATAAGTTTATTGTGAGTCGCTGCGAACGAAGGCATAAAAAATAGCGGGACTGCGGGAACGACGAAATCCTTCAAAAACAGAATCGGTTCATCGTTTAAGGACACAGCGGACGAATCGTATCAATACGCTGATGGAACGTTTAGGGACGTATAAAATACGAAGTCATTGTCTTTTTTGCGCGTTCGGTTTGCGCGCGAGGCGGGCGCGGAATACCAACTAGCCGGCCGCGCGGTGGAATGCGCGCCGCCCCGCGCCCTCCGCCGGACGCCGCGAGCGCCTCTCACACGTCGTTCACGCATCGCGATGCAATTAAAACCTTCCTCGCAAGAGTCAGGACGCACGCTTTTGGTATAACCCCCGACCGGCAAAAACCGCCGAGTGCGGAAACGGCCCCGCGCGGCCCCGCGTGCCGCCGCCCGACCGGCCAGCATGCTCGCCGTGCTCCAGCCGGCTACGCGACATCCATATCATAACACGATAATTTCTTTATCGACAGTATCTCGCGATCTAATTTTGAAATGATGATATTTGATCGTGATGGAACGTCAGCATTCGTATAATGGGAAGTGATGACCAAATTTGCTGACAGCTTAAGGACAATCCCTGAGAAATGACCATGGACCGAGCATACTAATTAGTTGTTGTAAGATGACCTGATGCTGCACATTAACGGATATCAAATAGGATAGTCTTATTTTTTACAATCATCCACTATGATAGTCATTTGAAAGAAGACAACGAAATCTTGTCTTTTGCAACAACGCAGAAAAATATCAAGGCTAGGCATTGTTGGGGTAGTAGGAATATTCTAGAAACATGCAATCCACTGACCAAGCAATAGACACTCGTAACACAAAAATTGACAAAAGGCTCGAATAAAATCCTTCAAAACCTTGTGACATTTCCCTACTGTCCAAATCATACGCCACAATGCAGTTAAGTTAACAAAACTGCTAAAACAAATTAAAACTATGCCTATTTTTTTAATAAATCTATTTACACTTTTAACCACATAACTAAAGTATTCTAGAGTTTTACTAAAGTCGAGATTGCTAAACGTCAAAAAGAAATGAGGATTTTTACCTCGTATTGTTACATAACAAAATGTATCAATTTCTCGATAATATTAGCCTAAACTCATATTATAAATGAGAATTTGACAAAAAATACAATTGTCGCGAGTGTTACTGGTCTTTCAACAATATCAATTAGAATATTTTTGTTACATTTTACTTTCATTTTATCTCGGGCTAAACGTGGCATATTATGGCAAATTCTACCATAAATTATGTAGAAATCCAGATACTTATGTTAGTATCAGGTGAGATTGCAATCAAATGCAAGCCTATTATTATATAGGTACTAGTTTAGCCCAGCGATGTCACCCGTGTTTAAAAATGTAATATGATATATATATCACAGAAATTTTATATATTCAAATGGGGCATGCGCGAAAACCCATGAAGGGTTTCATTTTTTAAGCCTTAAAGACTTTCAAAAGTAAAAGTAGGCTAAATTACTTCTCAAAAGATCAATAATCTGCCATAGATTTTCCCCGTGAATAGCGATCCACCCGTTCTGTATATTTGTTCAAATAAACAAGCAAACAGACAAAATTCTTATTAATATATTTTTGTCATAAGTATTTAATACACTCTCAAATGCTTTTAGAAAAAGCTGTTGTTTTGATATTATAAACAGACGCTTAAATTTTATTTCTTTGTATAGATGTATAAAAGAAGTCAATTCATTATAGAAATAAAAATAGATAGTAATTTAAATAAGTAAATGGCACTAGAAAAGGGGTGGTTTAGCCGGAACTGCAGATGGTGCGAGTGGTGGACGCAAGCTGCGTGTGCCCCGCTCTGCGCGCGTACTTTGTATGCCCCGTGTCAACACGACGTGAGAAAGGCATGTGTTGGAAGGAATTATTGTTTTTGTTCTGTTGAGCTGTGCTAGGACTTTATCGAAAATTGGCCCAAACACACTAGACGTTTTTGAACTATGTAGAAATTCCAGTAAATTTATATGTATAAGACTTTTTTATAACAAGTTTAACCGGCTTATGTGCCTAATGTGCATTTATGTAAGAATTAGCTCTTACCTTATTTTCACGTTGCAGTCAGTATTTGCGTCTGCGCTGAAAGGAAGCAGAAGAGATATAAAGACTAAAACCAATTCCATATAAGTATGTGCACATTTTTGTGTACGCCAACATGGTGGTACGGCGTCATTCAAGTATCACTTACCGTACTGTATTGCATATTTTGACGACACGGGGACCGGTCTTAATAATGGCGACGTCAGCAATATTTATCTATTATACCCGATTTTTTATAAAATTAAGTAGGTTCTGATTTAAATAAGGGTATAATACAAGGGGAGAAGTGTTTTGCTTACAAGGTAAGGTGGGCGTTAAAATTACTGAAATTTTGCTTATGTAATACTTGACTGACCCTTAAGCCTCTGCTTATGTCACTGTCGTACATGAAGGTATGTAACCAGCTACATTTAGAATAAGGATTCCTACCTAAAGCGGATCACTGATGTGTTGACATTCCCAAAGATTAAGATAAAGAAGTAAAAACAGTTTGGAAATAATTGATGCTGAGACAGGGAATTGCAAGTCAAGCAACAATAAAGTTGTACTTAGTGACCAAGGTATGACTACCTCGGATTAAAAAATTGTGCAAAAATTTGAAAAACTCTTTTCTAATATCCCTTTTAAGACAACTCAATGTTTAAGATCGTCTCCAACTCACGCACTCAATTCTCTTAAACACAATATATACCAATGTAACACTCAATTTTAGATTTAAGCCTGTGAAAAGCATGACATTCTTAAAGTACTTAATGAATTGACTGTAAAAAATACAGAAGATATTTGGGGAATGTCAGTTAAATCTTGTAAATCAGTCATTGAGATTTTAGCACCTTACTTCGTCGCCACCTTTGATTTGTGTGTTGATCAGGGTTGTTACCCGGATCTGATAAAACATAGTAAAAGTAATACCTTTTATTCAAGTCAGGTGACACTCAAGACCCCAACAATTATAGACCGATTTCAGTATAGCCTGTTATAATAATAATAATAATAATCTTTATTTGCAAGAACACAGTTATTACATAGATATTAATTACATTTTGTAGCTCAGT